>JAXGGA010004110.1:0-92550 GCA_038373865.1 Uloborus plumipes | reverse complement strand
AAATTTGGGGTTAAAGAGTTTAAATTATAAGGCTAACGAAACCCACACTAGTGTTATCCAAGAATATTACAACCGTTATATTTATCCCATTTTCATAATACTGATTGCAATACAACTTTACTTTCTCCTGCCCAAAATAGAAATTTTCTCATGTCTCGATTTTTGTTTTAATTGCATCTAGTAAAATTTATATCACTTGAAGATGAACAAAAAAGTTTTTTTTGAAAACCAAATAAAAAAGTTTTACCACACTTCGCTTGAAAACGAGCGTTTATCGGCTTTTCTTTGCCAAACAATAATAATACCCCTTTAAAATCTCTCAACACACCTCAAGGTGATTATTTTTTCATTTTACACCAATTTACCCCGAATACTAAAACTCACTGTGTAATTTTCTTTATCCTTTTCAGGCTGTTGCACCAGCGGACATCGAATTTAGAAAGGGCTTGATTATGATGGATGCTACGTTGGCCGAAAAGAAAGTTGCTTGTTTAAGTTCTAGAAGGTCTTTGACATTAAGAATAAACAGGGTCTATTTTTTTTCAAGCTACCTTGTCTATGTTATAAATAAAAGCTATATTTTCTTTCAGCATCATTACGAGCAAAAAGTTTTCTGTTTAATGAAGTGTGATGTCTAGACAGAAAATTTCACACCCTTACGCGATCATGACATCAATTGAGATGAATTATTTTAAGACTCTTTAAAAAAAAGAGATCATTCACACAAGTTCTTGTACAGCCTTACACTTAAACATATTTTCGTGGGGAAAAAAGTTTACTAATGAAAATTATTAAGGCTAATAGAGAATATAATTTCAAAAACGGAAAACTGACGTAATTAAAATACAAATTTGGAAACTGCATTGAATCTCACAAATGACAATAAATTTAGAAGCTTTTAAGGTACTTCATGTTGCAATACTCTCTAAATACTTAATGAATGAATATATTTGAGTATACAGGTATATTAAAAACCCAAATAATTTTTGTTTCACTTTATAAGTATACCCTTATTCAAAAAGCCGCAAAAGCTTTATCATGGGTCAAATCAACAAGACAATCAACCTAACCATCTTAAATTTGCATGAAACTTTCAGAAATCAATACTGGCAACCGAGGTTCCAATTTAAAACTGTAAAATGCACAGTAATAAACAATAAAACTAGCAATTTTAGTTTCTTAATGTAAATTTAGAAATTTTGCAGATTATTGTCGTAACATTTTAGCTGTATTATGCCGTAAAAACAACAGTACAATACTGGCAGCAGAGGTTCCAGTTTAAAACTGTAAAATGCACTGTAATAAACTGAAAAATTAGCACTTTTGAAGTTTATTAGCGTAAAATTAGCAATTTAACAGTAATAAACTGTACAGTTTAGTACTGTAAAAGTAGAAATTTTACAGTTTAGTACTAAAAAATTAGCAATGTTTACATTTTATTACTGTAAAATTAGCTGTATTATACTGTAAAAACAACATTCATTTTTTACAGTGTGACATCGTAAGTTTATATATAAGTTCTTTAAAAAAAACAGGTATTCATAATTGATGAATAATTATTTTTTAAAATTCCATAAAAAGCACTTTTTTTATCTCTGCCGGCAGTGCTTTAAAAGTTACTGTCTCAAATTCCATGAGAACCACATAAATGTAAAGAAACTCACTTTAGAGACAATTACATGCACTTTAATTTTAATGCAACTTAAGTAATTTGCGAAACAAAAATGATTTTTTCTTAAAACTTTAAAGTAAATTTTAAGAAAGTGTCGTTCAAAAGTTTGAAAAAAAAAAATAGGTTCAATGTACAGGGTGTCCGAATCAAGCGTACTCACTTTTAACAGTATATATATATTTTTTTAAGCAGAAGTGCTACGAGGATAATATCGGCAAAATTTGGCAACTGAATTTTGCCCCGTCTGAGCGCGTGCGCAAAGGGCAAAAATAGTGTCCCCACAAAAGAAGACACAAGCTATTCTCTAGTATGCAAAGCCGAAAGCAAATCCGTAATAACTGCAAAGAATGTTTTAAAATTCTCTTATCTTGAGGTGTACACGTTTTATAAACTGTTCAAAACATTATTTGCATTGTTATTCCCGAATTGTGCTCTGCACTAAAAAATATACTCCAGTTAATTTATCTGAAATTTTAAAACTTTGTTGCTGCAAAACTTCTAAAGGAGAAAAACGGTGAAATAGCCACCTTTTTCCTTTTTAATAACTGAAAACGGGAAAATATTTAATTTAACATAGAATTATACAGAAGTCTTCAAACGATGCATACATTTTACATCTTCCTTAAAAACAACTTAACTCTGTCTTTAATTAGCTATTCCTATCTATTTAAAACAGCTCTTCCAAACCAAGATCAGCGCTTTTCAACCTTAAAGATATGTTTTGATGCACAACTTTAATAGCAATTCTCTCAGCTGAAATATTCGGCGAACCATTTTAGCTGAGTTCTTTAACTTATTGCCGTTATTAAAAGTCTCTACAGCGGCTACAAATTTCAGGCAATGGGTTTGTTCCGAAAACTCACGAGCTTGCTTTCAATCGATCTGCTGCGTTAATGTATGGTTTCATGCGTTGATGTGTTTTTAAAGCACTTAAAATAAATCATAACTTCAAGGGTTGAGAATATTTTCAAAGTATGATAACTTATTGTTTAAATTAAAAATTAAAAATCTTATAATATTTGCGTACTTCACGAGTTTAAATGTATATCACACTTAAAACTTTTTTAAAAACACAACCAAACTTCGTAACATTTTGTACTTTACAAAGCCTTTATGAAACTCCAATTATCCGTAATTGCAAGTTTCTGTCACCCTTCATACGAAATTATTTGCACAATATCTGAGCCCTGAACACAATTATAGTAGAAAATGGAACTAAAATTTAAAAAGCGAAAAGAAAGAAATTTTATTAAACAACGAACTTAATGTTTTTCTAGCACCTAATAATTGATGGGGAAACGATTAATTGGCAAAATCAAATTATAACTTATTCGTCTACTGGACAGAAAATCTTTTTCTTAAACAATAACTGAACTAGAGATCTTAGATGGTAAAAAGAACAATTTTTACTTTCATAAATTATTTTATTAGTAAGTTTCAGTAAATTCAACTCTTACGTTTTTCAGAGTTTAAAATGACTTCCAAACTTTTTTTGAAAACAAATTTCCGGAGAAAAGCAATAGTCGAAAACTTTTATAAAGGCACATGAAGCAAAATATCCGTGAAAAAATAAAAAAAGCAATAAAATATCTGCAATATTTAGACGTAGACATTTGCTTCAAGGCATGTAAGTTTTTCAAAACCGTAAGAAAGAAAATTATACGTTCTCTTTTGACCGAAATGGGCATTTGCTGTAATGTAAGCCTTATAATGTAAGAATAGGATCAGTAGGGATAAATGACTAAACGGCTAACACTTAAGTTATCCTTATGATTTTGAATAATAGCACTCTTGATCGAAATAGTAACGAAAATCCTACCAAAGAAAACTTCCTTGCTCAGTCTTGCTTTAAACCCGGTATTTTTTCCTAAGCATGTGCAAATCCAGATATTATCCAACTGCACAACTTATTACGTCACTCCTATGTATTTTTCATAAAATGACGCAATAATTGAACTCAATACACTTAGCTCTCAAGAACTTTTGTTTTGGAGAATATGACAAAAACTCCCAATATTATCCAACTGCACAACTTATTACGTCACTCGTATGTATTTTTCCTAAAATGACGCAATAATTGAACTCAATACAGTTAGCTCTCTAAAACTTTTGTTTTGGAGAATATGACAAAAACTTACTTTTACCCTTTTTTTCGCCCAATGTTTGACATAAAATAAAGAACAGCTTTTACAAGCAGCAGCTGCATGAATATTACATTGGAGTACAGTATTCCATATGATGTTGCTCAAACAAACTAAAAACAGGTATATTGAAATTATGAGCGGTACTGCAGATCAACCCGTTGTTTGTTCAAATCATGCTACTTTTCCTCAATTTGGTGTTTTTGCTCCGGAGCTATCACTGCTCTACAGTTCCTTTCATCTCTTTTGCACCGATAAAAGGCGATTATTGCGTCTTTTTATAAAAAAAAAATACACGCAAGTAAGTTGTTCAGATAAATGTTATCTGAAAACCGTTAGATGCCAGTTTAAAGCAAGACTCAATGGAATTTTCTTAGTAGGAATTCCGTTACTATTTTAAACAAGATTTGTTATTTTTTACTGGAGAACTCATTGAAAGCTCATCTTTATATTTGAAACAGCTGTGTGTTATATAGTTCTTTGTTGGCTTCGCGATTGTATTTTTGCATGGCAAACGAAGATTCATGTTCACATTTTAGAAATATACTTCATGAAACACGTAAAAATATCACTGGATCAAACCAAAACCGCCACAAGCTTATGAAATAAAATATCAGTGCAGTTGACTTAAATTAAACCACTTCCACTTAACAAACGACAAGTGCTAAAATAACATAGTTTAACGAGAGGCACGTTGGATATTTATCAAATTTTCAAAGAGAACCTGGAGGATATGCTTTTACGTTCACAATGAAAAGATAAATTTCCGATGAATATAATACAATGACTAAGCTAGCTCACGTATAATTAGCAAAGAAAGAGGTCAATAAAAGCGGTGGAAACGACTTCAATATTTACGAAAGAATCTCGGCTACTTTTATTATTAATGAACAAGAAAGGAATAAATCTGAGTTTCAAGTACTGCACGAAAAATTAACTTTTGTGAAGGCAATACAATCTCATTATCACGAGTGGCATTTATATTGAATCCATTGCAGTAAAAATATGACTTTAATAAGATATATTGAAAATGTAAACAAGATGCTTTACAAATTGTCCATAATAACGATGATGTTCAACCTTGTCATAACATCTAAAACAAAAAAAAAATGAGTAAAGAGTTTCAAAACGAAAAGTTAACTTGCAATTTAAGATTCGCAAAGTAAGTATTATAACAATTTGGAATACGTATAATTTTTGAAGAAAAGGTTAAAACCTACGTTTTCGCCTTTTAAAACGCATAAATTCTTTTCAAAACGTTCTAAATAAGTAGGTACTTCTACTTATGTATATGTTTTGTGTGTATATATATATACACTGTCGTCCCCGCTTAATCAGGTAACGAATAAATGAATACCCCGTTTATACGAATAAAACATTCGGAACCCATGCCATAGAGGCAATGTTAAAGATCCCCGCTTAAACAAATACCCCGCTTAATCGAATAATATTTCTTGGAACCGACGGTATTCGTTTAAGCGGAGCCAACAGTATATGTAATTATACTTAATTTTAGCGCGCTTAAATAGAACGCTTGATCTTTAGCCAGCAAATTCATGACCTGAAACACTTTAAAACAAATTACTCTTAAACAAGCTAATAAATATTTTGTATCATTTTCTCGTATAATATTTTCCATTCTGTGCTTAAAGGTTTTATTCAAGGTTAAGTATTGATGAGTAATATTTTCTAAAAATAAAATATTTACATTTTTGTGCCTTTTGCCTTTTTTGCTTGTAGTTTAGATTAAAAATGTCTCAGATTACAGTTTAATCCTCTGTTTAAGACCTGTACATTTTCTCAAATAACTAAAAATCTGATCGTAAAATTAAAACAGAGATGATGCATGGTTTAAAAATCATCTGCGCAGCGTTTATTAATTTCAATGCAAGGCTAAACTCAAGCAACGGAACTTCAAGTCAGGTGAAATGCTAAACATTCCGCAGTATTGGAAGAATTTTCCCACATAGAACGACAACTATGTGTCTGAATAGAGATTATTATTTTTTTATACATTTTACATTTACCAAAATATTACATGTATATTTTTCTATCAAACTTATGTGAACTCAATTTTATCCAATCCAAATGCCAGCTGAAATAAAACTTAAAAAACATTTATTTTGTAACAAAGCTGACTAAAATCTAACGAAGTGAAGACGAAACATATTTTAAATAATCAACGCAAAAAAAGAGAGAAAAAACTCAGAATTCATGCACTCGTAATAAACAAATGTTTCTAGCAGACGTAATGTTATGTCTTTACTTGCACATGTAGAAACCACACAAGAAAGAGATCGATAAAACCGTGGAAAATACTTTCAATATTTAAGAGTTCCTCTTCCCCAGTTTCATTATTAATGATAATATAAGAGCTCCGTGAATCTGAATTTCGAGTTCCGTTGATGAAAATAATCCTTTTGTCATGGTAATCAGTTCTCATTTCCTTGAGTGTCATCTATTTTAAATGACTCCTTGTCAGAAGGTCAAATATTAACTGCAGACATTGAGGGTGTAAATTAATATGTGTGTATACAAGAATAATGTTTTTTGTCCATACATGTTGCTGAAAACTTTCGCATCATATGTTTATGAAAACTAATTGGATAATCTATGCAAAATAATACCCTAATGCGTAAAATGTAGCTGACAGATATGAAGGAACAAAAACTGATTTAATTTTTAAAAGATATATTTAAATGCTTGAGTTCGTAAACAGTAAAGTACGTTGAAAACTTGAAAGAAAAAAATACTTTTTTGATACCATTTACTACAAGTTTTTACAAAATATCTTAAAACATATCTTAATATCGAATTCAAAAGAAAAGAAGGAAAAATAAGGATAAAATCAGAGCGATTAAGTTTTTCATTTATTTTTTAACTTCAATTTGAAATAAAAATATCGAACTTTTGATGAAATATAATCAATTCAAACAATTCATTTTTCTCTGCGCCTGCTCGAAAGATAGTAAGTTATAACTTTCAAAATTTCAAAGGCCAAATGAATTTGGTAACTTAAAAAACAATTGTAGTTGAATATCATAAAAACTTGATACCTGCGAGATATTAAGCCGTATTTCAATTATTTTCGAATAGGTGACGAAATTTTCATATAATGATTACCTTGTATGCTACCAAGTATATTCTGACTTTTCTAAACCAAAACCATTCAAATAAAATTGAAATTTTGAAATGCATGTTTATATGTTCTTGAATACAAGTGATACTTTCACGAAAATCTATACACTTATTGTACATAATAAGAAACTAAATTCTAAAATTTACATAATTTTTCCCCACCATTTTACGATGAAGAACGAGCAAGAAGCTTCTTTTTTCTTTCTTTCTTTATTTATTTATTTATTTGTTTCTTCAATTGATTTCTAATCCCCTAAATAAATGGAGGATTTAATTTTTATTGGAAAATGACAGCTGAAGCATATGTTTCAAGCGACAAAAACTACAGAGCAATCGGTCGCTTATTTCTTGAGAAATTCTTTAAAATGTGAATTTTTGAAAGTGTCCCAATACTTTTCGTTCTGTCGTGTGTTAGATAACTTTAACAGCTGCACTAATTAGTATTCCTTTTATTCGAGAAAAAATATATTCAGTATACGTAACCAAATAAGAATCAAAATTTTATTGTCTATTTTCTAAGTACCTTTAGAAATTGAGTTTTGTAGCAACGGATAGCAGTCGTTGTAAATCAATCTAACAACGCTTTGTAATGTGTAACAGCATGATATTTTCAAGCGCAAAGTTTCAGTGCAAATTATTGATACGATCAACTCTCGAAAGCCGTAAAGGATCGACTTAAATATTTGAGTTATTTCTCGTTCCATGTATGGGAAGCTCATAAAGCTTTCTCAAGAGTTTAAGGTCCAATGAGAACTTGGAGGTAAAAGAATATTTGAGTTATAAGGTTTCGAATTATCTCTAGTGTGCTATATAAATACTGAAAAAAAATGACTGAGTTCTTTTTAATGGTATTTTATTTTTACTTTATTTTTTATACTACTTCAATGTGCTAATTTGAATATCCTTAAATATTAAAATATAAAAACTGACGCATAGCAATAAAATATTAGTTTCTTATAGCAATAAAATATTAGTTTCTTATAGCAATAGTTAAAATTAAAAATCATTGAAAAATATTGTGATTTTTCTTTTTTTTCCGATTTCAAGTTAAAGTTTCTTAATTTCAAATTTTATTCGAAGAATTATTTAAATATGTAGAGGGTTAAAAATAATTCAAATTACTCTAGCATAAATACAAGTCTATTTTTTATTGCAGCTTGTGTAAAATTGTAATTGAACTAGTTAGTTATTATTAGTTTTATTGTATAGTACACTATATTGGTAAACTGTGCAAAAATATTAAAGTGGCGTAAAAGTTGATGTATTAGGTTTTTCAGCTCATGCGACCTCCTTTATTTCTGCATAACAAAATAGCAGCCAACCGCGGTAAAACAGTTCCCCATCTCTGTACTATGCAGTGGGATAAATGGAAACAGCTGACTTTTTCGTTACTCCTTTCCTTTTAAATTTCAAATTTTACTGAAAATCATACTTTTGTAAGTAGGGGTATGTAGCGCAAAGTAAAATAGCGGGGATAAGTGAAATGATAAAAAATTTTCACAGCTTGCAGCGCCAATTATCAAGCAATATTTTAGCTAAGTTCCTAGACATATAATTGATTCCTATCAAACAAAAAATAGATCCAAATATCGACAAAAAAAATACGAGTCATTTTCAAAATATTTGATACCTTTATTGTAATATGGGTGGTTTTTCAAAAATATTTCTTGTTGTTATAAAATGATAAAACTTTTGTTTTATCATTTTAACCATTAATTGAGATATACTGATGTCCAGTGTAATCCTTATTTAGTTTATATAATTCATGTTTTGATTTTAAATGTTCAATCTAATTCGTCAAGAGCACGAGGGGCAAAGGGAAATAGTTCATTTCTATCGCTTCTAAATCACGAACGCATTTCTACATTTATTAATTCCTTCAGATTACTTTATTTATTAGTTCACTTATTTATTCATTTATTCATTCGCTTATTTTGTTATTCATTCTCTATTTTATTCATTCTTTATTTTATTCATTTTTTTTCTTCTCATATGTTTAATTATTCATTTATTCATTTATTCATTCGCTTATTTTGTTATTGATTCTCTATTTTATTCATTTTTTTTCTTCTCATATATTTAATTATTCATTTATTCATTTATTTTTCACTAATAATTCATTTATTCCATTATTTTCGCATTTATTTGATGAAAATTACTGTAACATATCAAGTAGAAAATATTTCATTACAAAAAAAAAATTCTATTTTTCACTTTGCCCCATGGTTTTTTTGAAGTGAAAAATTTAAACCTTTTTTTAAAGGTGTAAAATAACTGCCGAAAATTAAAAATAGGATTTCAATGATAGTTGTATTACAAAATACATTAATCCTTCTCTACGCGCAGTGATTTTCAGAGCAAAATTTCAATTTGTTCATTTTGAAACAGGCATGTTATCTTAACTATTTCACTTTGCCCCACATTCCCCTACTGTACATGAAATTAGCTCACAATTAACGTTTCTGTCTGAATTTTCTTTAGGCATTATTTAATATTACATTCACGACATAAATTTGCATGCGACCTATGGGCATAAATAGTTTCCATAGAACATCTCAAGACTCAAAGCGGATTCTATATAGCATGATCATTAGGGTGGGGCGAAAAATAAAAAGTTTTTCAGATCAACTTCTAATAGTTGCCAAAAGTTGTCTTTGGTAATAGTTAGCTTTTTTGTGCAAAATTTGAGAAAAATCGGTTAATATCTTCAGGGGGCGCTGCGATCGCAAAGTTTTACCATAGCTTTTATCGGGATTTTATGGTTAAAATATGAAAAACAATGCCGTTAACTAATCTCATTCTATTTTTTTTACTCCTAAGATATATTCAAGCATTCAAAGCATATGAAATAACTCAAAAAAAAGTATTTTAAATGATATATTTATATTTCAAGCATTTAAAAAGAAACAAAAACGTGAAAAAAAGTATTTTTTTTGAAATATAAATAAATCATATAAAATAATGTTTGTGAGTCATTTCATATGCTTTTAATGCATGAAAACATCTTTTGAGTAAAAAAAACTCAAAGAGACTAGCTAAAGGCATTCTTTTTGATATTTTAACCACAAAATCCATAACAAAGCTATGGTAAAACTTTGCGATCGCAGCGCCCCCTGAAGATATTAACCGATTTTTCTCAAATTTTGCACAAAAGCTAACTATCGCCAAAGACAACTTTTGGCAACTATTAGAAGTTGATCTTGAAACCTTTTTATTTTTTCGCCCCACCCTAATGATCATCAGCGAGCTTCAATTTCATGCCGGGGGAAATCTGCTTTCATTGACCCTCCAGTCAGTGGGGTAAATAAAAGCAAGTTTTCAATTAAAGAGCTTGGAGGATGAAGGGGCTAAGTTACATTTTAAAAAAATGAGCACTCTGTACAGTGTCCAATGGTAAGCAATGGATAAAGGTAAGCAAATAAAACTTGGCACATCAAACAGCAGATGTTCACTAGAGCAATTTCATACGCACACTAATGACAAAACCAGAACACAAAAAAGCTGCGACAACTGCAACAATAAAACTTTAAACTTTAATTACTCGCAATTTCTGCTTTGTCGCTTAACCCCTTCAACTTCTAAGCCCTTCAATTACTAAGAAATAAAGATTAAGTCGTTTTCTATACACTGTTACTCTCAAGATATGCAATCTTGGATGCAAAACACAAAATAGTACCGCTTAAAGCAGTGAGTAACCGCCCCTAAGCAGGAGCTAAGGCAGGAACATGCACCGCCAGCTTGGCTATTTCGATCCATGGACTGCAGTTTCGTGCTTATTATGCACTCATCAGCATGGAATACGAAAGTAGCAGAGTTGGAGGCAAAAATCCTCTTATATAGCAAAGAGAGCCAAAAAAAAAAACTGGGAGCTAATGTGAAATTAGAATACCAGCGAACTCGTAAATTTTAAGCCAGAGCTCGGGTATACCCGCTCTACCTTAAAATTTGCGAGTTGTGCCGTACCAAGTGCGGTCGCTCGCTGATATTCTAATTTCACATTAGCTACCAGTTGTTTTGACTCTCTTTGCTCTATAAGAGGATTTTTGCCTCCAACTCGGCTACTTTGTATTCCATGCTGATGTGTGCATAATAAGCACGAAACTGCAGTCCATGGATCGAAATAGCAGAGTTGGCGGTGTATTGCAAATTACCGCTTAATTCATCCAAGGAAAAGAAAATCCGAAGTAAAGACATTGAAAGTTTGCACCCCACCTGACCTTATAAAGTTCTTGATGAAAAATTTTAGTAACTTCAACAATATGTCTGAGATGAAGAAATTTTATAACCTGCAATAACAAGTTTGATTACTCCGATCAAGCAGAAAAAAGTTCTTAGTATAGGAAAAGTGGAAGCGAGTTAAGGTCAGTGCTTCGTTCGGAAATCGATGCCTCACCCCTATAATTTGGATTACGTTACACCCCAGTAGCTTTTTCCCATCAAGAGAAAAATATTATTTGTTTTCTTGTTTTATTAAAGTCAGCGCTAGAAATTCTGAGTCAGAATGAAATTGAGACTTTTTTCTGTTAGAACATTTTTTTGCTTCAATCAAAAAGTTATGCAATTGCATTGAACTAGTTCTTGTAATTGCTTTGATTCACTTTAAGCTTGACTAGATCGTATTACTTTCTTTCTTTTTTTTTCTTTAAGGGCATGCAGACTACGGAAAATCAGTTTTATTGCCTTACTCTCGAAGTATACTGCGCAATTGTCTTCATGTATATAGTTATCTCTATTTATTGTAAATATGCCATTATTTACTTCAATTTCTTGTATACTTCTTAATTAGGCTATAACTGATACCAAAATTTTTATTTAATTTCGACAGGTATTATCATTTTTTGTGCTAAAATTTGTTTTTAAGAAACTGATTATATCTTCGAACTCGTTTGTATGTTTAGTTATTTTAAAATCAAAAGTGCATAAATAGTTTTTTAATTAGTTTTAACTTTGAAAAAATCCAATGAAGGTTCTTATTTTCAATAAACAAAATACATAAACGGATTCCTGGGCCTCAGACAACTTGTCTCAAAAATTTGGAGTAGTATATTTTATCACTTTAAACCTTCATCTCATCGGAAATTTTAAATGATATTGTTAATTTAATGCTTAATGTTCCAAGTTTCCAAGGTTAAAATAATGTTCAAAGTCTTCACTTAATTATGGACTCATTTTAGTTGTCAATTTGATTACAGTGATATTTTGAATACCGTATCAGTTAATAAAAATGCAACAACAACACTGTAAAAAAATCAGAAACTTACAGAAACGAAAATTTAATTGTTTCACATTGAAATTCCGTTTCCTTTTACTCCAATGACTCTATACATTGGATAAAACATAGAATACTACATTAGAAAACTCAATAACAGCATTTCGCCCCCTAAAATTGCTCAAAAGTTAGTAGGAAATCAAACCGTATAAGAAAACAGCGTAATTTACACCAAGTTTTAGGACTAAATGCCTGCAAAGAAGACGTTAATGTTTGCATTCAGAGTAAATGAAAAAGTATTATCGTCTAGTTCATGTAAATTGCAGATAATTAAAAAGAAACAATTTTAAAATCTACACTGCAAAAAATAACTTGTTTTCGTAGTATAATACACTGGCAGCAGCGGTTCCAGTTTAAAACTATAAAATGCACTGTAATAGACTGTACATTTAGCAATTTTGCAATTTATTGCTATACATTTTACTGTTTTAAACTGAAACCTCTGCTGCCTGTATTATGCTAAAAAACATCAATATTTTTTACAGTGTAAATATTTATTTTTCCTTATCTAAAAGATGCTTTTTCTTGAACATAAAAAGCCACAAAAATATGATTTGACGAATGCTAATGGCTACCACTGTTGTATATTTTTTTCTCTAATTAGGCACTCCGATGACGTCTGTATGCTGTTAAGAAAGCAAATAATAAATACGCCGTTAAAAGGGTATTAGACGTACGAGGTATCATTTCCAAAGGTCATTTGTTGATAAGGTAAGCATACTGACAACAGAGCATATCGATTGGGTCACAAAAATAACTGGCTACTAAATAGACATGAAAACATTTCGTTTTACGCTCGAAATCAAATAATCAATAGCATTGTTTCTTCATGCATACCTAATCAGAATATTCTTAGAAATACTTTTGCTGCAAAGAATCTCGCTATAATGTTATTTCTGTATATGCTACATTAGATGCAAATGATGGTTCGTGTGCAAAAATATCAAGTTTTCTAGTATTGCTCTAAATGCTTTCGTATTGATAAAATGTTTGTTAAGTTTTAAATTTGATACTGTTTTATACTAATAAAATGGAAATTTTCAGAAGGTTCCTGTGAATGCATAAAAATAATTTTAAAATGATCTTTTATTTCTTAATTTTACTATCCTGCCCAATCCACCAGTTATCTTCATAAACGCAAGCGATGTAATCAAATAGGTCCGGTTTTGAAATCCACACAACATAGGTGAACTTTCTACCCTTTAATGAAATGCTATGTCTGGACTAGAGGACATTTTGTTAAAAGAGAAGCATATTCTGGGGATAGAAAAAGCAAAACCTTCTTGTTGCTAAAATTATTTAGCTTTAGAAAAACATTTTTTTTTATATTTGAATTTTCTCTTTTGTCAAAAAAGAAAGAAATTTATCTTTGAAAAAAGACCACAACTAAATCAAGTACATTCGGAGGGCTTTGTAATTTGAGTCGCGTGGTAAACTGTTCAAAGATTTTTTTAACGTTTCTCTTTACTGTTCCATCAATGACATCACAAGCTCGTAAACTCTTTCATACTTATCTGCAACCGAAGCTGAATTTTTTATTTCACCCCATTTATTAAAAATGTGTCTCTGATCTCAAAATTGCCAATGACTTTCAATTGCTCCGTGAGTAAGTAATTTGAGGGCCAAAATATTCTCCATATTAAGACTTTCTAACCAATTATTTAGATAACTTTTCAACTCATGAGCAAGATTTGAATATAATGCATCTGATTTTCTTTCCCGATTTTCAAATTAAAATCTTTGTTCCCCCAACTCCTAGTCTAAAACTTTTCACTCGAGATCTTTTGTCTGCTTAAAACTATCAGCCAACATTATTGGTAGCTTTACAATGTTCTCTGCAACACCAACCGATACCAATGGAATAAGTAATGAAACTCATTTCGTTTCATTGAGATTCTCCTTTCTAGCTTGTCACTCAAACAGCACAAAAACCCAAAAAAATATGTACAGAACTTAGAATATAATATGTTAAAATATACTATGTACTTATAATAGAATCTAGGATTAAGAACCGATACATTAAATATGTGTATCTTCACTTTATCCTAAAAACCATGTTTTTGCCAATTTGATTGAGGGAACAATACAAACTTCAATTTTATATGTTCTCAACTTCAGCAGTCATTCTAAACATACCTATATAAAAAAAATTCCAAAAATCATTTTACTCAATATAAAAGACCTAAAATTGCTATAAAACGTCTTTCATTTTTGAGCTAGTAGAAAACAACTTTAGCTGCTATCTGTACTTTTTAATAATATAATTTTAATCATTTCCAACTTGATTAAACTCAAAACTGCACTTACTTAGTTACATCAAATTGTAGTATTTTTTATTTAGTTTTCAGGAATATTGTGGGTTTTGGGGATTTTCCAGGATTAAAAATGCCATTGAGCCGACTCTAAGTACAAGTCACTACAAATTAATATCACCAAGTTTGCTCAAAATGTGTCGGCTTTGAGTGTCCACCCCTATTCAAATTTTAGTATAAGGTTACAAAATCATATCAAATCAAATGGAAGCACTCTCCTGATAACAACCACGTTGAAAGGACCAACATCATAAATTTCTTCCGTTAACAAAACAAATTATGTAAAGCTCAATTCGAGCCTTAACAAAAGTCAATACGAAGATTTTAAACCCTTGCAAGAAACAAAATAAAAAGCTACTAAGTAATCAAATTTCTCACTAATCAATTACAAAAATAAACCATTAATAAGGTTATTAATCTTTCTTTTAAACATTTTAATCTCTTCTGGTGTTTTAGAAAAAAAATTAATGCTTTCTGCAGTCTTAATGCGTTTGTTTTTGGATTATGTTTTAAGACTTGTTAATCAAATAAGGTTCCACCCCCACCCACTCTCTCTTTTACATCTTCTGATCCAAGAAAAAAGGATTTGAGGCAGAATATTTATAGTTTAAAGCAAATTGGAAGTTTAACGCTCACAAATGCCAGTTGGATTGGATTTTTGAGCTTTATTTACATGTTAAAGATTTAAAATTTATGAGCAGAATCAAAGACGATGCTAGAACGATTCGAGGAAACTAAAATAACGTTATATAATTAAAATACATAAATTAATCATTGACAATAGCAAAGTTATCACATGTTTGAAGTCAAATTGTTATGCCAGTTGAATTGTTTTTCTTTTTTTTTATTTATTTTTTTAATAACAGTTCAAACCATTTGTTTTGTTTTCAGAGCTTTAAGAATGTTACCCAAAAAATTCACTTTTCCATTTAGTATCAGAATCTAATTTTTGTACCTCAAAAGTCAATACAAAGATAGCAGACTTAGCTTTTGGAACATCACCGAGCACAAACAAGGAGAGAACTTTTTTGCATTTAATACTTTTTATAAAAGCTGTTTTTTTCTATCAAAGTATACCAAATCTTGTAAATAATCATTTTTTTCTGAAATGTGCTTAGAATATGTAATCAATTTTATTTGAAAATTCCTAACTTTTTTCGTAGTTGCCAAAATAATTCATTAATTTTGCTAAATCTGTTATAAATTTGAATGAGAAAGTTTAATTAAAGCTCTTCAGCGAAAAACAATGGTAGAAATGCAGAACTTTTTTTTTAAATACTTGTTCTCAGCTAATGAATTGCTTGAGTGTGTCTCAAAACCAGATTACGCTCTTTAGAGGAACAAACTTTCTGCTTTCTCATTTCACTCGGTCTAATTTCACACCACTTAAGTGATAATAAATCTGCATTTTATATTTAGTCCACTTATACTAAAAAATAATATGACACACATTAAGTAAAACTCACTTTAAATGAACAAAACTAAGAAATGAAAATATATTTGAACTTCGTTGTAACACGTATTCAAAATGACAATTGAAAAAATAACTCTTTAATTTTAAAAAGTTCAATAATTTAACTAACGTTTTAATTCAAAATGGCAACGGTAAGAAATAAATGTCTTGGAATTTTAAATAGTTCAATAATTTAATTAACGTTTTAATTTAAAATGGCAACGGACATAAATAAACGTCTTGGAATTTTAAAAAGTGCAAGAAATTTAAGTAATGTTTTTATTCAAAATGGCAACGGAAAGAAATGTCTTGGAATTTTAAAAAGGGCAAAACATTTAATTAACGTTTTAATCAATATCTCAGCTAATTAACGTCGTACAATTACGCGGTTGGGCTTATTGTCTTCCTCAGAAAATGTCAAATCGAATGGTACTATGTTTGATTCTCTACTCTTAGTGGTTTTCGAGGAGTTCAAGCTTCAGACGGACAGACAGACAGACGCGGGCAGATTTTAATAGTAGTAACTAGCTGCGTGGCCCGGCGTTGCACGGGCTTTAATGTTGTGAAGACAGTTTGAGAAAACTACAAGCCGCCAAGGCGACTCGACTTTAAAGTAGTGAGGAAAGTTTCAGCAAACAGTCGCCACCAAGCCGGCTCGCCTTTAAAGTAATCAGGAAAGTTTAAACAGTCTACTCGCCGTCAAGGCGGCTCGCTTTTACAGTAGCGAGGAAAGTTTCAACAAACTACTCCCCGCTATAAAGCGACTAGCTAAAAATCTTTCCTGCATCAAAAAGTCAATCGAATTATTTGCACATGCTTCCTCAGAAATAAAGACGACGTCTAGTAGTGCATACTTAGCACTCTTCCTAAATAAAAAATAAAATTCCTTACCAAAAACAATTATTTCCAAAACGCTTTCTTCCTGTTAAATTAATTGCAAAATTTTAAACGAAAAAGTTGTTTTAATGTTTGGATCGTAGCCAAAAAAAGTCCCTGCTAAAAAAACAGCAGTTGCAATTTTATTTAAAAACACATTTTCAAAATGGTACCAGAGAAAAAAAATATCAGTCAATAATTAGAATAAAAACAATTGTTAGAACTTTGTTGTAACACGTATTCAAAATGACAACGGGAAAGAAATAACACTCTTTAATTTTAAAACGTTCAATAATTTAATTAACGTTTTAATTTAAAATGCCAACGGTAAGAAATAAAAGTATTGGAATTTTAAATAGTTCAATAATTTAATTAACATTTTAATTGAAAATGGCAACGGAAAGAAATAAAAGTCTTGGAATTTTAAATAGTTCAACAATTTAATTAACGCTTTAATTCAAAATGGCTACGGAAAGAAATAAAAGTCTTGGAATTTTAAATAGTTCAATAATTTAATTAATGTTTTAATTCAAAATAGCAACGGTAAGAAATAAAAGTCTTGGAATTTTAAATAGTTCAACAATTTAATTAACGTTTAAAATCAAAATGGCAATGGTAAGAAATAAAAGTCTTGGAATTTTAAATAGTTTAATAATTTAATTAATGTTTTAATTCAAAATAGCAACGGTAAGAAATAAAAGTCTTGGAATTTTAAATAGTTCAATAATTTAATTAACGCTTTAATTTAAAATGGCAACGGAAAGAAATAAATGTCTTGGAATTTTAAAAGTGTAAAGAATTTAATTAACGTTTTAATTAATATATCAGCTAATTAATGTCGTACAATTACGCGGTTGGTCGTATTGTCTTCCTTAGAAAATTTCGAATCGAATGGTATTATGTTTGATTCTTTACGCTCAGCGGTTTTTGAGGAGTTCAAGCTTCAGACGGACAGACAGACAGACAGACAAACGCGAACAGATTTTAATAGTAGTAATTGAATAAGGTGAGTGTTTTACTAATAATTGACTCATATTTATCAAATTAAAATTGACTTGAAAATAATTCACTTAAACAGAGTTTCTAATAATTTAACCCTGCAGTGGGCACGGCCCCAATACCAACATAAAAAGTCGCACGTATTGCTTTGATACACATATATTATTCCATTACCATACCACATTTTTGACCTATCTGGTAGATGAATTTTCTGAGACTTGAGTCTAGTGCAGTTTTCATTGGGGTACGATTAGGGGTAAATTTTATGTTCAGTTGAGTTTAGAGATAGAATAGAAGTAGTGTGGCAGGACAGAAAACCAGACGAATTGTCTAAGAATGAAAAAAAGAGTTCAATTGGCAGCAATCAAAAGAGCATATTGAGAAATATTTTTGAAGCAAAAATGATTTGCCCTCAGCGGTCCGTTATCGAGATAAAAGTTCTTAAATTCTGAAGAAAGCTTATACTTGGCGAAAAATTGATCCCGCAATTTCATCGTCTTTATGAGCCGGGTGTGACTTTAAGATATACATTTACAAATTGTGTGAAAGATGTTTTAAATTGCTCATCGAAGCTAGCTAAATCTGGCAACTTTCCTTAAAATTTCTGCTAGACCTCTAATTTGAATTCCTGGGACATGTGGGCAAATAATATATACATGTACATAGAGAAACATGCTTTACTATTCTCTTTCAAATGCTACTAATTAATTTTTTTACATAAGTACACTATCACATAATTCTTCGGCGAGAGGTAAACTGCTTTTACTTGCGACTGTTTAAGTAAGTTCTTGTTGCAGTTAGTCTCCCATGATTTTATAACAAGTTTTTTTTACAGTGAAGCACCATTTAACCATTTTTTTTTTTTTTTTTTTTGGTGTCATTCCGTAGAAAAATACAATATTTAAGCCTAAAATGACAAAATGAATATATTATCGAAAGCAAAAAAAAACTAATTTAAATAGTAGTGCGTAGCTCTAATATACAAATGACAGGTGGAGAGACTGCTACTGATGCTAGTAAAACTCTAATGGTGACAAAAAATAAGTCTAGGAGAGGAGAGGATAGCTAAGTTGCTCCCTATCTACGTGAGTGCGAGCCATTTATGGAGAGCGAAGAAATCCAAGTGATATGTTGTTACGTTCAACGTTACGAGTTGCAAATTTGGAGTCAGATCGTCCGAAATAGGATGCTAAAGAACAGGTAGAAACTTAGTATTAATAAAATAAGGAAGTATTAATTATAGAAACAATTCTAGGTTTCTTTTTTTTACCCTTTTCCATGCTTCCCATATTATCCAGAAAAAAACTGAAACATATGTTAATTTTCTGTGTATCCAGACCCACAAGTTTCTTCTTTACATGAGGAGCGGCCGGCCCTCGGATAAAATACGGTCTTTGTGTATCTCTGTAATACGCGCTCCCGCTGAAAGGTTAAATCATTACTTGCATCAATTTAACACTAGGGGAGAGTGGTAATGAATGGGCCACTTTTTGGTTTTGAATTTTTGTAATTTTTTCTAACACTTTGTTTTAACTCTAAATTGGTGTTTTAGTTACTTTACTTATCTGGCTATCTAAAAAAGTCATAAAAGCTGGATTAGCACCTGTCTATAATGAATTATAATAGAAAATAAAAATTTTGAAATTTGGCCCATTCAACCCCACCCATGGGGTTGAATGGGCCATCGAAGGTAATGAATGGGCCACTAAATGAATTCAATGAAAATATGTGGATTTAATCTTTTATTTGCTGACTATGACACAATAAATGTGGCACTTGGCATGATGATACAAAATCATACTGATTTAAAATTATATAAACATCAAAACTGATGCAATTAAAATAAAACTGATGCATACCAATTGTAGCAGAAAAATGACTAAATAATGAGATTGTAAGAAATAAATAACATCAAATATATATAAAAAAATAACAGATAATACACACTATGATTTAACAAAATTTATATATTTCAAAAATAATATTAAAAATCACTTTCAAAAACTTCATCTTAATTTTCAAACTTGTCAAAATTCAAAAATGTTTTTTTAAATTTACTAGACATCGGGAATAAGAAATATCTAACTTAAGTTACCAAGAAAGAAAATGAAATTGTACTGTGAGGAATATAATATGAAGGAGAGAGGGGGGCTTTTTCAAGCCACGCACTGCGACCACAGGTCTATTGTACTATAGGAATATAATATAGATCTGAAAATTATATTTAGAAGTTACTACAAACCTATTTTGACGACAGTAATCTTAATCTGTCTATGACAGTCAGTTGTGTTTCATATTAATGCGAAAATCCAAAGAAAAGGAAGAAAAACAATATTTAGGTGGCCCATTCATTACCATGACATAGTGGCCCATTCAGCCCCACCTATACTTTTGGAATACATTTAGGTTTTTGAGTACATTGAATTTAAATAACATCAAAATACATCTTAAAATTAGTTTATAGATATGGAAAGACTAGCTTATACACATGTATGCAGTGAAATACTTGGTACATTTTAGCTAGGAAATGTTTTACTAAAAAGGGAAAAACTTACTTTTCAGTCAGATTCTTGACCATGCCACTCTAGTTTGAAAATGGCTCAGCGCAAACGAATGAAAATTGGATGAGTTTAGTAGAACAAATAGCTACATCTATTGGTGGCATCAAAAAAAATTCACGTAAATACTTTTTCATATTTTGTTAGTGGCCGATTCATCACCATGGCCCATTCATTACCACTCTCCCCTATATATATATATATATATATATATATATATATATATACACTGAAGTGACAAAAGTCATGGGATAGCAATATGCAAATTTTCAGATGGCAGTAGCATCGCATAGAACAGGTATAAATGCGCAGTGCTTTTACAGAGCTTTCATTTCTGTTCAAGTTATTCATGTGAAGAGGTTTTAACGTGATGATGACCGCACGACGTGAATTAACAGACTTTGAACGCGGAATGTTAGTTGGAGCTAGACGCATGGGTCATGCCATTTCGGAAATCGTTAGAGAATTCAACATTCCCAGATCCACTGTGTCAAGAGTGTGCCGAGAGTATGAAATTTCAGGCATAACATCCCACCATGGACAGCGCAGTGGTCGACCGCCTGCACTTAAAGATCGAGACCGGCGACGTCTGCAAAGAGTCGTAAATTCTAACAGACAAGCAACACTGCGTCAAATCACCGTAGAAATCAATGTGGGACGTACAATGGACGTGTCTGCTAGAACTGTGCGGAGAAATTTGGATTTCTTGGGCTATTCCAGCAGAAGACCGACTCGAGTGCCTTTACTGACAGAACGACATCGCTTGCAGCGACTCTCGTGGGCACGTGAGCATATCGGTTGGTCCCTAGATGAATGGAAAACCGTGGCCTGGTCCGATGAGTCACGATTTCAGCTGGTAAGAGCCGATGGTAGGGTTCGAGTGTGGCGCAGACCCCACGAAGCCATGGACCCAAACTGTCAGCAAGGCACTGTTCAAGCTGGTGGTGGCTCCGTAATGGTGTGGGCTGTTTTTTCATGGCATGGACTTGGTCCTCTAGTGCGACTGGACCGAACATTGACTGGAAATGCTTATGTGCAGCTACTTGGAGATCACTTGCAGCCATTCATGGACTTCATGTACCCAAACAACGATGGGATTTTTATGGATGACAATGCGCCATGTCACCGGGCCACAACTGTTCGCAATTGGTTTGAAGAAAATTCTGGACAATTCCAACGAATGATTTGGCCACCTAGATCGCCCGACATGAATCCCATTGAGCATTTATGGGACACCATCGAGAGGTCTGTTCGTGCCCAAAATCCTGCCCCATCAACGCTTTCACAATTATGGACGTCTATCGAGACAGCATGGCTCAATATTCCTGCAGAAGACTTCCAACGACTTGTTGAATCCATGCCACGTCGAGTTGTTGCACTTCGCCGGGCAAAAGGAGGGCCGACACGATATTAAGAGGTATCCCATGACTTTTGTCACTTCAGTGTATATATATATATATATATATATATATATATATATATATATATATATATATATATATATATATATATATATATATATATATATATATATATATATAGCTAATCATTCATCATTATTTATTAACGTTGCCAAGTTTGAAATGCTGAGACGCAAAATAAATTATGTTTTTTAATTCCCAAATAGCTTTTCAACTCTACCATATTAGAAAAATCGTTTAACTATTGGTATAATAAAAATTTTAAGTCTGGAAGTGAAGAAATTCTGTAACTATAAATAGATAAAAAAGTACTGAACATCGAAACAATAAGTGTAATGAAATATAATATTCTTTAAATCTAAAAATTATATTTTATTTCATAAATAATTAATAGAAAGCTTATTCACGCTAGGGAAATAAACTAATGTATATTTTACGCTATGCATTTGGTTTATTTGAGATTTTGTATCATGCAAACTAGAATTAAATTTTAAATTAAATAAAATGCTGAAGCTTTGTATAAAAGAAGTTTCAGGCTCAATTATTTTTGAATGTCTTTACAATAACCCATAAAGCTATAGTCCCCGCCTCTCTACAAATCAAACATACATGCAAGTGTGTGTGTGTGTGTGTGTGTGTGTGTGTGTGTGTGTGTGTGTGTGTGTGTGTGTGCGCGCGCGCGCGCAAACTGTTAAATTTGCATCCAACTATTCTCGTCCCATGAGACACGCTAGAAAAATATTATACTTTTAGTTTTTAAAATATAAAAGATTTAATCAATCATACTTTATTTTCTGAAAAAGTTTTAGAAATTATAAAGTTGCGAAGAAAACGGTATAAGCTTAAGTATTGGGAAGTCATCGATATCAATAAAAAAATGCATCAAGAAAAATTAGCTGACCCACGCGAAAGATTCGTGCTTGAAAGCAGTTTTTCAAAAATTCTATTTTTTTTACTGTAATTTTTCGGAAAACAAGTAAAGAGAATTTTTTATTTTTCACCTATTTAAAAGAAAATGAAATGATGCCTTAATTTTGCAGTTTTCTGAAGTAATAAGGAAACAGCTACAAATAAGAACTTTTGAAAACATTATATTTTCTAAAATAAACTTTTTTTTGGGGGTGGATTTAATACAGCAGTACAACTGTGGTTTGAAATTCTAAAATGAGTTTAGATGAATCTTGGAAATTTGACTCAAAATTAACCGATAAAGAAATTCATTCAAGGGGTAAAACCCATGCAACGCTCTATCCAATCGCGCCACCGCATCTTAGTTTTCGGATGCTACTCATTGAAGCAATGTGTAACAAAAAATAGAAAAAAAAAAAGACTTTGTTGACACAAGTTTTTTTTCTTTTCTGACACAAAAAGGCTGTGAGTCAATTTTTCGTCAATAGCCGACACGATAAACTTTAAAATGCGGGATAAATCATGGAATTTGATGCGGAAATAAGGAAATTCTCGCGCGGTTACCGGAAAATAGGCTAGAGAAACAATACATAAGATAATCAAATTTATTTATATATATATAAACTACTAAGGAAATTTAAAATATGTGCGGTATATATGCATAGATAGGTAATATATGAACAGTGCGCTATATATCTGAATAATATGAGTATTTATAAAGCTGATCGCATAAAATAAATTAATCGTACTGCGTTACTGAGACCGACAAAGCACCATTTTTCCATTCCCATAAAAAGCCAGACATATAATGAGTCTTTCTTCCGCAAAGAAAAAAAATGAGTTTGATCGCCTCAGACCATAAAGATCATTACAGCCATAGCCAATCGCAGATGTTGTTTATTTACATTTCGAAAATCGTAATAAATTCTAGTGATTGCACAAGAAAATTGCTATGGGCATTGGTTATATATATATATATATATATATATATATATATATATATATATATATATATATATATATATATATATATATATATATATATATATATATATAATATATATATATATATATAGTCCTAATAAGGTACTAATGAATGTAAAATAGAAAGGTAAAAATTAATTACTTTTACCCTAAAAATCTAATGCATATTTAACTTGTATTATAACTTTTATAAAGATAAAAAAAAGTTTGGGAAACGAATCATTTACTTCATCACATTATTTGTAATAAAGTTTCGAATTATACATTTTATTAAAGCCAAAATATATCGAAAACTGCAATCAAAATGTAATGACAGTACAGACATTAAAATTATTTAACCAAATCGTTACTGAGTCTGACAAAGTAAGCTGAATTGTTGTTTCTGAAAATTTAAATATAAAGGTTTAACCATTATCATTCCTTATGATGACGCTTCAAAATAATCTAAGCTCAATCATGGCAAATTTTCTTAATTCCGTTGTAAATATAAAGTTGCTGATATCTCGTATTTCACCCCCCGCCCCTTGTTCCAAATTTTACGTTCGAATCTGGCATGTCGTTCCTATTGCTTCTGACACTGGCGACAATTAAAATTATATGAGCCAATTACGAAAATTTTATAATAAATTTCAATAATAAGAATGACTTTCAATTAGGTGCACACATGTTTACAAATGGAATAGCAAGCAAATAAAAATTAACGGCTGAAGCGCTCATCTTATTTGGAGTCCCTCAGCCAGTAAAAAATCAACCAAAATAAGGTGCTTCTCGTTAAATATTTTCTATTTGTTAGGTACATTCATTATATTTCCATTCATTATATTTCTGCACATGTTTCATCGTCAAAAAAAAGCATCTTCAACTGAGCAGTGTTAGTCTTTTTTCCTATGCAATGCTATTTGTCGCCTTAGGGTGGTTCACAAAGCTATGGTAAAAAAAAAGTTTTGTCCTAGAGGTCACGGCGGTGGCTCATTTTTTTACCTTTATCCACCCTAATATACTGCCAAAATTTCAACCTCCTACTTAAATAAAAAGACGGTGCTCAACGCTCATATAGTTCTCCAGTTTTTGTCAATTTCAAGCGTTTTTCGGTTGAGCGGCAAAAAAACAATTCCGGGTGCTTTCCTATCATTCTTGCTGATTCTTATGTTCAATGATCCCCTGAATCCTGATATGGCCACCCTTTTCCCCCATTGCCTCCCACTTTTCGAAAATAGCGCCCCCCTCCCCTACTATTTTCATCAGATTACGACAATTTCATAGATATTATTTGGAGGGGAAGGAAGCATTATATTTACCATTGACATTCTTCTATAGGGCTAGAGAGGTTAACAGTTCAAAATCATAAACACTTTTCGCCAAGTTGGGAGACTCATGGGGGTATTCCCCCCCCCCCCGCCCCTCCGTAAAATGTTTAACATATCATCAACAACTCATTTTTTCCAGCTTCAAGATTTTACACTTATTTTTTGGTGCAACACAATAATATTGGACTCCCACGTCCAAAAAAAATTTCGAACTGTAACTTTTTTTCTAAAACCTTGGAAACATCGCATGTTACATATGAGTCGCACTGCAGATTTAATTCAGTAAAGAACCTTTCAGTATTATTTATATTCATTCCAGTTATGTTCGAGCGATTACCGTGAAGGGGGAAACGGAGCTTATATTTGGATTTAGTGGGGCATATTACATAAGAAACAGTAAGAATAGTGTCGGATACATTTGAAGTTCATTTTGTGCCAAGCAAAATTATATTGAAATTTGCTAGAAGTTTTTAAATAAAGCTATAATATTTAAACTTATTGCTATGCAATTCAACTTTCTATGTGCATTAATATATAGATTTTTTTTTAAGAGAGAGACTTTTAGTATTCAATATTTTATTGTCTCAGCAAGGATAAGTACTCAAATTTATTCAACAGCAGGTAAAAAAAAAATTGCTTATTGTCCTCATTATTGAAAAAAAATTCTGTTAAATTCTTGAATTATTTGAACATTTTCCTCGGCAACGTTATTCACCATTATTTATTTATTTTAATTTTTTCTTTTAATTCTATGATTGATATTATATTTGCATTCGTTGGGGCGTAGGACGAAGAATGGTAGAAAATAATCTCTAATATTCATGTTTGAAAAAAATCCAATTGTTCTGTACTACACTTGCTATATTTCACATCTTTATTTTTATCATAACTTGCTTTTCTTTCAACTAGAATTTGATACAAAAAACTACGTCAAACTAATTAATTCACCGTAAAGGGGTCACAAGTACTTTAATAAAACTGTCTTAGTTGTTATTTCAATTTCCAGGTCGTTTATATCTTATAAGGTTTTTTCCAAGTTTAGATATTCCCAGATTTAATAGCAAATGGAGCATCTATCAAAGTTCAATCTATTTGTTTTACTGTACAAAAAGGTGCTAAAACTGTAGGAAGTGTTGTACCTAGGTTTTTCTCTCATGATGAGATTATATGAAAAACCTATTTCTTATATAGGAACAGACATATTTTGAGGCATATAAGAGACTGAATTTTCTCAGATAGGCTCCCTAATTGACTAATAATAACTCAATTATCTCTTTATAATCAACCAGAGTGATCATAGAGTTATCTATAAAGTTATAAAAAGCTTACAGTTGAAGTTACAAACTTGTTAAAGTATTTTTTAAGTTCTATGTGCAACATTCTTTTTTTTTTCTTTCTTTTTTTTTTGTTTGTTTGTTTAATTCTTTGCCAATCATTTTTTTGCTTCAAAGTTATTAAGTAGAATAGAACTTATGAGGAATATGATGGCCAAAGTAAGCATGAAGTAAATATCTTTGTCTAAATTTCAGATTAGTTCTATGCCAGACTAGCTACAGTAGTTTATTTTGTGCAATTAGTTTTTATAATTTAATTTATTCTTCTTATAATACTGTTAGCACTATTAGTTTAAAACTTTAAATCTTGAAATTTTCTTCTCTGCATCCCACTACTTTAAACACAAAATAAACATTTTGTACAGCTCTTCCACAACTGTATTTTGGCAAGCATAAGTTTTGAAAATCATAGCACAACATGTAGACGAGTAGTACTGCAATCTACATTGTATGCTGCGATCTACTAAATAATCGATTGTATCATAGGTGTTGCTATATGTATTCAAACGATTAAGAAACTTTCCAATTGTTTGAACTAATATTTATGAGTTGGAAAATGAGAATAATTGAAAAAAAAATCTCTTCCAAGAAAATGGTCTCTCTAGTCAGAAAAACTCAAAAATTGTGAAAATTACGAAAAAGCGTAAAAATGAAGGGTGCTTGAGCACCATCTTCCGTTAAGAGTAGGGAGCTGAAATTTTAGGGGAGTGATCTTATACATAAATGTAAAAAAAGTAGGGTGCGCCTTGGTCCGTAGCAAAAAAAATTTTTTTTAACCACCCTATTGTCGCCTATTTGTTTACCGTACAGATGTTTTCACTACGGTTGTCGTCTCATAGCAGAAAAGCAAAACATCAGTGTGGCGAATACCTCTTTTTTTTTTCATCATCTCTCTATATATATCTCTCTTCTTTCTTTCTTCAATGAACACTATGGTAACTAAACTAGTAAAACCACGTAACTCAAATCATTTAGTGGTGTATGTTTCGACTTTGCTTGTGTATCTACTACTGAACTGAACCTACTAATATTACATAATTTCAATATCAATAACTGGTTTTAACAAAAATACTTTATTTCTGCAGCTATAGTAGTATTTATAATTTGCAGTATTGCTATGTTTAAGTTGATATGTTTTTCTTGCGGATGTTTATGAATTTAATGTACACATACTTCGTTACAATGAGAAAAGTAGTTATAGATCTCAGCTGTTTTTAAGATGTTTTAAATGTCTGTTACTCTGTGATTGTATTGCAAGCGAAATAGAGATTTAACGTTCCTTGGTGGAAAATCATAAATCGTTTATCGCTGTTTAAACTATTGTAATTCAAACAGAGAATCTAAAACTGGTTGAATTTATTTGTTTTCATCTTTAAGCATACTCATGTTGTTTACAAAGAAATGAATTATGATCGAACAAATCCTAACTATTACATGTCTTCAAAATCAATAAAATCAGTACATTGAAGAAAAATCATATAAAACAAAGTAAAATTCCACGCAATGAATTGGAATGGGTATCACTTTTTGTTTAATCTAAACAGTTAAAAATATACAACGAGTTATTATTCTTGTATAAATTAACTAGTCTTAATAGAATCAGAGGGAATCTTTTAGCCTACAAATAACGTGTACAATATATTAAACATAAATTTGAAAAACAAATAAATCCGCAAAAAATAGTAGTTGCAAGTTATTTAATTCAGAATTAATCAATTAAGAAATGACACACTTTAAAAATAATATGAATTTACTATGATCTAAGCCAGAGCTAATATTTTATGGGAGCGCACTGAACCTCAACTACTGTATTTCCTTTTAATTTCGCAATGATTTTTACATATTATTCAGACTTTCAACACATGTAAGTTTTAAAGAACACATGACTCCTACATATCTTGTTGTGTTATTAATTAGGACCTGATGCATTGGGAAAAATCTAGATTTTACTGGTACACAATTTTTGAAATTTAGCTCCCCCCCCCCCCCATGTTGAATTTTATCTCGTAGTATCCCATTAGGGGAGACTGAGGACGGTTGTGACACGGGGCGGTTGCGACAGTAGTCATATTAGCTAAACCATAATTAATACCTGGTTGAAACAAAAAGAGAGAGTCTCAGCATGTTTGTCTGAATGTGTGTCAAAGCATTGCGGTAGCCATCAAGCGACATTAACGCTAGCAGAGGGGTTGGTTACTTTTTAACAGTTAAAAGTAAGTTTTTTTGTTCGATTTCTTTTAGTAATTCCTATTGAATTGGTACAGATAGAGAAATGAAAGTTTTCTGCTCGGTAGTAGTGAACCTTAATAGTGAAATAGCAGTGATTACTTTTTATGTAGGCTATTTTGTATTCCCATGGCGATTGCTGTTTTCATAAGTAGTGGGTTGGGGTCGGTTGTGACAAATTGCGTGGGGACGGTTGTGACACGAGTAAAACATGTTTTTATCACATTTGATGCTTATAATACGCTTGAAGAAGACAGAAATAGGGCAGTGTGACCTAATGAAATATAAAGAAGCTTATAAAGAAGTGAAACTTTTTTTTCTTTCGGACTGCTTTGGAAATGCAACGCTAATCGTAAGTTTTTGCTAGGAAACATTCATTCGTAAACGCGATGGAGCCGGCCGGCGCTATCACAATGAAAACAACGTGTGCATAGATTATATTGCTCATAATAAAGTGCTTTTGAGCTTACATATAAGCTGAAAGCAGACATGAGAGTAAAATGGCTACTGAGAAATGGTTTCGTTCATTTATGAATAGAAATTTTTCACGTCTGTTCGTTTAGCTCATGCAACCTGCCTTTCAAGAGTAACAAGCTTCAATAAAACAAATAAATGTGGAATCTTTCTTTGATACTTGAGAATTGTTGTGAACAGACACGGTTATGACCCACAGGATGCGCATAATGTTGCCAAAACAGACATTACGAAATTCCAAAAACCTGATATTGTTGCAAGACTTGGTTTAAGGCTACTTCAACCGAACGAGGCACATTGTTAAGTGTTAAACTTTCCCAGATGAAGGTTATGTTGAATTACGTTTAATATTACTTGAAATTAAAAGTGATCTAGACTGTTTTGCTGTATTTTTGAACTTGTCACAACCGACCCTAAGCACTGTCACAACCGCCCCTGGGGTGGGGTCGGGTGTGACATTGTTTCCTTTTTTGTTTAGTTTGGTCCTGTGAGTTAACTATTGCACTTAGGAAGAAAATTTTAGTATTTATAAGCAGGCAAATGTATACTTTAACATAAAAACAACTTTAAACCAGCTCACAGGCATTACTAAGGGATCTATGGGGAAGCAAATGAAAATTGTCACAACCGTCCTCAGTCTCCCGTATTATTTGGAAATTAGTTCTAGAATAGAATAATAGATGGAGCCAGTATAGAGACTTCGAAACGAGTGAGAATAGTTTCTTGAAGAATTAAAACTCTCAAGTATATGTCTAAGTCTTTCAGAATTCTGTATTCTTAAAGACACATAAGAAGGCTACAAGATCACAGGTATTCAGCAAATTAGAAGGGTAAGATGGGGTAGTTGCCCGAAACTGAGCATTTTTCATATTTCAGCAAAATTTTTCAGGGGTGTCCATCCCCCCAAAAGGCGGCAGCGCACCTTCCTCAACCACTGAAATTAAGAACTTTAAAAATTTTCAATAGCGCAGTCTGCGCCATAGACCCCCGTCCCTAATTAGGATATCTATATTTCTCACAACAAAAAACTGATAGTACAGACTTAACTGGTAGTAAAAATCCTCAATAACTGAAGGAGCTTTATTACGTGAAACTATTGAGTATCAGAATAGAAGGCACGCTATCAATCACAATTTCTCACGAATATATTTTCACTTCCGAAAAATATTATTCTATCAATTTTTAATTCATGAATTCTGCTGAGCATGTTTAATAAAAAGCTAAATAAACCTTTGCAAGTATAAAAATGTTATTAAATTTAGTTCTGTAGTTCATTTTATGTATATAGATACGTTAACTATGAAATCACTGTTTTTGATGAAAATCATGAGATGAAACATTATGCATTCATTATCAGAGATTTATTCCATGTGTTTTTTCATGATTCTATCAAATATTTATTCATATACAGATTTAATGTGTAATATGATGTCTAACATGTAACCAATTCATCCTTTTTTTTAACAAGCTTTAAAATGTGATAAATAGATCAGTAATGCTCTTATTATTTTAGAGTTCAAATGCTCTAAGTAAAAATGTTGTAGTTATCCACTACAAACTCAAAACTAAATAAGTAAACAAAAAAAAGGTAATTTGATGATATTTTCTTTGTTATTAACTGTCTTAGATTTTGATCTTACAAGAGGGATTTTTCACACTTTTTACTGGTCAGTTTAGTGGCAGATTACTGCAGAAATCCACGATTGGAATTTATTGCTTATTAACAAGAGAATATAAATTAATACTTATGGACAGATCTTATTATCACCAAAAACTATTTTCCTAGTAAATATTGCGTAATAGTTATAGATTCCAGAACATTTTTTACGGTACGTATATTATATCTCAGAATATAATAGTTTCATGAGCAAGCATTTGCTAAAATTTAATAATACTGGAAAACATAATGTGCATTGTTTCTTTTACATTGTGTATGATGAGTTTATAAATTTGATGATCAATGAAGTCCAAAAGCTTTTAGCTTTTTAAAGACGATAAGAGCAATCGCACACCCAAATATTTGATAAGCAAAAGTGTTTGTAAAACGACATGCCTAGAATTAGTTTAGATTTGAAAAACTAAACTAAAATTTTTTTAGCATTTTAATTAATAACGTGATAAATTAACTTCGTCCAGACTTAAACTGTCCTAATTTTCTACAAAAAAAAACACCCATGTTCTAACAGCAGATAAAGCTTTTACCTTTTGCTATACAGGCTATAAATGATTTAAAATACAGCTTTTTAGTATTTAAAATAAATTTAAACTGACAAAATACGTCTCTTTTCTGTAAAAAAAAAAAAACTATTAGTGTGAGCAGAGGGGTAAAAAAAATAATTATCTCAATTTGTTGGGCGATTCTGAAAATAACAAATATTTTTTAAAAATATGAGAAACATTTGTAACTCCATCAATTCTTCAATTAGTTAAGCATATAAAAGTAAAGAAAACAAGTTGCAAAACTGAATGACATCAAGCATTTCCTCTAAAATAAAAGTTCAGAGCTAAATACGTAAAAAAATAAATTAATTAACTAATAGCAAAATGAAGCAAAAACCATTTTTAAACTTGTTTATTTGTTTTTTAATTTTGCTCTTTTTTCCATTGCCAAACGAATAAAACATTAATGGAATTTAGAATGGAAAAAAACAGATCAGTAAATTATTTATATGAAAAATAAAATTGTTTGCTGCACTTTTGTAAGGGTGAAAAATATAGCAATGTAAAAATCTTCTATATCAAAACCACCAAATCAATCGATGTTTTAATTTCTAAAATGATTAGTCTAAAGTGCGGGAAAATAATACTTCGACCTTTTTCGTTCCCATAATAATAATAACAATCAACGTTAGTTATTCTCAATAAACTCTAGATTGAACTCTAGATAGAACAATAAGCTCTCTAGATTGAAAAAAAATCAACAAGTAAAATAGATGGAGTTTTGAATTCACTTCACTTTGATTCAATCAATATCTAATTTCCAAAAAAATCACTAAAAAAAGCACTGAAAGCAAACAGTCAAAGCAAACTTTTTTTCATTCTACATTTTACTGATTTCTTCTACGCATATTTTGTTTGGTAATCATTGAAAAGTCAAACATTACCGTATGCCCTTGATTGGATCCCTTTACAGAATATTTTTCAAATCGTTCTTATATTTTTTGTCGATTCATGTATTTCGCAGTTAAGATTAAACATTACTTATTTTTGTATCAATTTTTTCATATCAGTTTTTTTCGTACAATTGTAGTATTGCAATCTTCTTTTGTATTGAAAGAAAAAACATCTTGCTTGTATAAATTAATTTACTTGTTAAAAAGATATGTTTGAAATGCCTCATCGATTATGATCATTCAATCGAAAGAGATATATCTGTTATTAAAAATTGATTAATCAATCCTTTCGAATCGATCAATCTGCATTACATACCATAAACATTCAAAATAAGACAAACTATTTTTTTTAATTTAAAAATTCGGAAGTCCTTGCTTACAAAAACTTTATTTTTTTTTTATACATTTATTAATTTATTTTTTCTTTTATCTTCAAAAAACGTTAAGAACAGTTTTCTCCCTTAATTTTATTTTGCTTCCCATATTTAAGTAGTGTTTGAAACTACAGTGACGTTATTATTGCTTTACAACCACAGATGGCGCAACGTGGTAAAGATCCACTTGTTGATCCATGAGAAAAACTTAGTTTCTCTTACGAAAGTTTCTCATGCTTCTCTGCTTACCCTAACCAAGATTTTCCAGGCTGTTTTAAATTAAGGCCTTTCAACAACAAGGCTCCTTCAGAGGTATGAAGTTTCCAGATTGATATCATTTAGTTCTCCTTATGATTTCTTGCACTAATTCTCGGTAGGTTTTCATTCAACCACATCCTTAAAATTATCGATTGAGTGGTCGAACATATGGATTCGTGCAATGGCATAAACGCAGTGTTTTATAATGTAAATATAGATTTATATATTTTTCTACAGACAAATGCTACGTGCTGTGAAACACATTAAAGAAAGAAGTCGTTTTAAGAAAAATTTTGTGTTTTAGTAGATATATGATTTTATGTTTACTTTAAATCGTTAGCAAAATTGTTTTAATTTGTTCCTTAAAAATAAGCTATCCAGCTTCTCCTAACACAATTAGCAGTTGTTAATACGTCATTTCCAGATTTATACGTATAATGAATTAATTTATTAATTTAAACATTTAGCTTGTTTTTTCCTCGTGTCTTAAAGGTAACGATAACAACTTATGACCCGTGATAATTACTTATTTTTTAAGAAAATAGGAAAACGTAGAATCAGGATTTAACTGAATATCTTCTGGGTAGGTGTAGGAATATTTGGAAGGGGGGAGAAGGTGGTATTTAAACGCTTTATATACTAAAGTTTAAAATGGGTTCCCTTCTAGTTTTTGCCAGTTTCAATTAATTCATGGTAGATCATTTTTTTTACAAATGAAGCAAAAATTATTTGGAATATGTTTTCAATAAATATTTTAATAGTCTACACACTGTTGGACTAAATTATAGAATCTAATTCCCGTAACTTTGTTTATGAAGAAAAATTGGACAACTAACCTTAAATGCAGTATAGCTCATAAATTCAATTAAATAATTAATTTAATTTTTTAATTTGAATATTTTCTCATTACGGGAAACCTGGGCAAAAGTATTCGCTCAAAGGAGAAAATTTATTATTTACAGTAGAATATTACTCAAATAAATCCATTTAAAGCAAGAACAGGAATCAATGCTCCCATAAATAATGGTAAGTAGCTTTTTTTTCAAACTTAATGACAAAAAGTAACAATGAATCTGATTAAAAGTGTTTATTCGGTTGTTGAATCAATTTATTCTTATGAGTGCCAATTTATTTTTCAATAATTTAATAATTTTTCTTTAAACTAATATTATTTCAAAATTTTATTCAAATTCCGAAAATCAGCTTTCTTATTATTGTCAAGAAGTTTTATTCTGTTTACTAGACATGAAAATTCAAATATTTAGTCTGTCGCCGGTTGTCTATAAACATTTTTAGCTTAGTATCGACTTTTTCACTATTAATAACCGTTGAATGCAGATCTTATCCTTATGTAAATAATAGGCAATCTTTATAACGTACAATGTTAAAGGTAAAATCCGGAGAATAGTATTGACCCAGATATGTGTGCAATCTGTGTGTGTGATAGATGTGCCAGATAAAAATTAAATAGAGAATTTAAATGAAAAACATTGACCAAGTGATGGGAGAAAGCAAAACATGTTTAGAATTACTAAAAATTTTACTGAATGAAAAGTGCGGTGATTTTATTTCAAACGAAAATTACGGAATAAATGCTCCTATTCACTATAAAAAGATAATACAATATAGCTGAATAACCAAACAAAATGTTTCAATTGTTGTATTCCCTCAAACCTTTGATTAGAGAATGGGAACTGACAGACACGCATATAACTTATTAAAAAAAATATGCTTCAAGAACTATTCTTAAAAATCAATGACGTAACTTTTTAAAGTTCTATATTTTTTGAATATTAATAACTTATAATTACATGTCAACTTTTGTTTCTAAAAATTACATTTATTCATTATTTATGATATCATTCAACATAGTTTCTTTCTTGATCTAAGCATAGGCAATTTTAAAAAAATGTCGATTAGGTAGAAGCTGGCCGGTTATAAATTCTCGACAAAGTGACCAATGATAGCCGATTACCAATTACTGCTGATTAATCGGGGCTTCCCTTGTAAGGACATTTAAAATATTTGTTTCTAATTTAAGAATTTCAACTGAAAGCCTCAGCTAAACCGTACTGTCATAGATATTAATCAGACAAATGGCTTAATGAATTCATAGCCGTAAGTACATTTGCTATTTAGTTTATTGCACAAAAGACATAATTAAAAATTAATAACATCAACCATAAAGAGAAAAGAGTATTTGATTTTAAATAAGCATGAAAGTTTAAAATTTAGTACTTTTGTGCAATTTAATTAGCCCAATGGATAAAATTTTCTGTGTAACAATTAAGGAAATAGATGTGATTCAAAAGCGATTAGCAACTGTTTCTTTGCAGCCAATGAAACTTTACCGAAAGTAAGTGGGACACATACGATATGATTTTTATTGTTAACAGGCATCTGTCCAGAACGTATTATCAGAGTCGAAGACACCAAAAAAAAACACTTAATTTAGCACATGAAGGAAAAATATCACGATTCGAGATATGAAATATATATTAGGGTGGGGCGAAAATAAAAAGTTTTTCAGGTCAACTTCTAATAGTTGCCAAAAGTTGTCTTTGGTATTAGTTAGCTTTTGTGCAAAGTTTGAGAAAAATCGTTTAATATCTTCAGGGGGCGCTGCGATCGCAAAGTTTTATCATAGCTTTTATCGGGATTTTATGGTTAAAATATGAAAAACAATGCCGTTAGCTAATCTCATTGCATTTTTTTACTCATAAGATATATTCATGCATGCAAAGCATATGAAATAACTCACAAAAAATTATTTTATATGATATATTTATATTTCAAGCATTTAAAAAGAAACAAAAGCGTGAAAAAAAGTGATTTTTTTTTAAAATATAAATATATCACATAAAATAATGTTTGTGAGTCATTTCATATGCTTTTAATGCATGAAAACATCTTTTGAGTAAAAAAAACGCAAAGAGGCTAGCTAAAGGCATTATTTTTGATATTTTGACCATAAAATCCATAACAAAGCTATGGTAAAACTTTGCGATCGCAGCGCCCCTGAAGATATTAACCGAGTTTTCTCAAATTTCGCACAAAAGCTAACTATCACCAAAGACAAATTTTGGCAACTATTAGAAGCTACTTTTTATTTTTCTCCCCACCCTAATATATATTGCCAAAATACTATCGAACTAAAATTTTGGTAACATGTATAAATGTCTAAACATCACTTCAAAGAAAGGATGTGAAAGATTCAGTGACATCCACTTTGATGCAAAGTTTTCCAACGACTAGATGCTGCCAAAAAACTTTTCGAGCCATCGTAAAGAAACGCAAACCATCCCCAGTGAGATTAATGTCAGCAATAGCTACTTAAACCTCTTTTTCTCAGAAGTCTTTTTCGTTTTGCGAGCATGGACACCCCAAAACTTTTTTTTATTATTATCATACATTTTTTTTGTATATTTGTCTATAACCTGAACCTCAATTTTACTTGAAAATCAAACTCAATATTTCAAAAAATAAGAAATAAATAAGCAAAATCTCCAAAATTTTGGTCAAATCTAATTTTTAAAATTTCAACAAAAAATAACAAAATGTTTTTTAAAAAAACTAAATTGAAGTTCAGAACTTTATGAAAGTACATGACAACGCTTTAAAATTAATATTAGGACTATTCATACATCTGGCAATACTTCAGAAGTAATATTAGGATTATTCATATTCATACATTTTTTTCAGCAAGAAGGAATGCATGTTATTCTTCGAACCTGAGAATACAGTAAATGCTTCTTTTATTTTTTTTCTACAAAAAGAATGTGCAACTTAAATGTTTTTATATCATGTATTCTCTGTGAAATTTTCAGCTTTCATTTAAATTTAAAATTTTAGTTATAGCTTATATAGAAAATTAGTTATAAGGTTTAAAATAATCTGTATTTATTGTGTCGCGTTAATGTTTTAAGAGTCTTAAGACCCCTTAATATAACTACCCTTGCAATTATGGACAATAAACTTGTTAAATTTACGAATTTAACTTTAATGTCTTAATAAACTTCTGAAAGCTGTCTCTAGTAAGTATGTTTGCTGCAAAAATACGCTGAGTTATATGCATACTATCACCATTATAACTTCTCCTTCTTAATATGTACACAACTTGAATAAGAATTTAGGATACATATTTCTGTACCGGAGAAGCAAAGTGTACCATACCCACTCTAGCTTTTCCTAAAAGTGACTAATTGAAAAAATTTAAATTTTAAAACTGCGATCACAAAATATTAGAAATTAAAGGACTATTGATTATAGTTTAAGAAATTCGTTTTAAAATTCCGTAAATGCCAATCCATTGAAGAATGAACACACTCCCTTTGCGTTCCATTTTTCCTTGCGTTTCCTTGCGCTTCGTATCATTTAAAGTTATTCTGCATCCATAGATGGCGTAACATGCTAACTACTGAATTTAAAAAAGCCTTTATTCTTAGAAATTGTTTCAAATTATGGTAATTAAATTCTATTCGTGTTTCCAATTGATCACTATTCTTTCAGAGATCGTAAATCTTTCGTAAAAAATAATCTTATGTCTACAAATTTCTGTCTTAGTGTATTTATTCACTGGTTCAGGCTGCCCTAGTTATTAATCATCTTCCTTTATGTTCACCCTTTCTGAATCTTTACTGTTAATGTTATTTAAGTCACTCCATGTCACACACCATACATGTTATTTATGCTATTTTATTCGCAGGGTACTAATAGGTTGAGAACCGTTGATTTAAGGGCTTTCATTTTAAAAAATTAAAAAACAGTGGTAAGTAATTATGGATATTTTTTTTTTGCATTTTGTGGTATTAGATTACTTAAGTTTATAGTCCAATAGTGTTTATAAGGTTGCTTAAAAGACTTTTTTGTTACAGCGATATGAACTTGCCTCACTATCAAATTTAATTAATGATTGTAATCGTCAATTTAATTGGATAATGGTTTAGTTATATCACTCTTCTTTTTTTAAACAATAAAAACAAAATAATATTCAACATAATACATAAATATTTGTTTATCTAATAGAAATGAAATAAAGCAAAGAGCACAGTTTTTGACTATTGGTAGGAGAAAGTAAAAACGAAACAAACATTTTTATTAATAATTTCAAAAAACTTTGCATTTTCGTTATGCATGAAAAAAAAGTATGTTAACACACAACTACAAGAAATGAGACGTGAAATAAACCTCGATAATCAGTTTCTCATTTTAACCTTCCAACTTTACGGTTGAGTTTTTAGTGTATAAAGTATAAAATATTTAAAGGATAATGTCCATAACACATAAGTAAGTTTTAGGTAATCGGTTCGGTAGGTTTTGTGTAAATTGATAGAATATATTTTCCCCAGCGGGTCATAATACATACTTACAGCTTTTTCCAAAATTTGATTAATTTTGTACTCAACTCTGTAATAAATATGCAATTATTGACATTACTTTTTAACTGAAGACCAAATATACATAATCTTAAATAAAAATTGAAGCATTAGAGTATGCATAAAAATGGATTTTCTTCACCCACTTTCCGCCGTTGTAGCTAAGAAATAACAAATTAAGCTTTGAAGACTAAAAAACGACTTGCTCCAAATATCGATATAACTTATAGTTAAGCACCAGCTCAAAGCCAACATCCTAAGAAGATTCCCTGCATACGGTGTTCAGTATTAATAATCTTGAAAAAAAATTAGCTAATCGTGAACAAAGATTTTCAACAAAAAGAATCTTGAAAAAAAAACAAAATTATTTTAGCATAAAAAATGAAACTGTCACGAATTAAATTGACCAGATTGACATTGTAAAACTAATTTATACGTATTCCATAGAGACAAATGTGTCTCTATGTTTCATTTAAAGATATTACGGAGGAATTATGTTTCTGAAAATATTAAGTATGAATCTATTAACTTAACACGAGTTTGTAAGAACTAAAACAATATTTAATTGAAAAAATCAATATAATCAATAAATTTTATTTATTTTTTTCAAAATAACCGGATTTTTTTTTATTATTTTGCTTTTAAAAAAAGCAATATATTTTTAAACAGTACTTAAATATTTCTCCAATATTGATATTTTCATGCTTCAAAAACAAAAATGATTTACAAATGTATATTCGATATTTTTAATTGATGATTTATAATGCAATTTTTGAAGGAATGGGACATACATTTCTACTGTCCTCAAAAGATTATAATCAGCGGTAAATACCATATTTGCGCTTAGAGAGGACAAATAATTCTAAAATTTTCTAGTGTTGGCGTTATAATCGAAACACAAAATTAAGATACATTTGTTAATATTGCTGAAAGATCGTGAAATTAGAAATATCAAAGATGGATAAAAACACCCTGCATTACAGACATTTTAACCTTCATATTTTCTTCACCATTCAGCAGCCAGAGACACATTACTTCAACCAAAAATCGAACTACACGGCTATCAACCACTGATCCAACATATTTAAAATACTGATAAGAGATTTATAATACTTATTATTTATAATACTTATAATATGACTTCATCTTCGAAATGTTGGGATTCTTATTTTTGCTCTTTTTAATTTGAAATTGCTTACAAATTAAAAGATCGTACTAAGTTTATCTACTATAATCGTTACTATTCTACAGTTATCCCTTTTTTTAATGGACTTGCCTCATTTAGTCCCCCCTAGTAGTCTTATTTCTCTTAACTACTTTCTTCTTTCCCAGCATTATCTGTGCAGATTATATTTCATGCTATATATTCAGCAGTAACACGGGTACAAGTTTTAGCTAAATGTCCACGTGCTGATGAAAAATTATGGAACCATCCGACATCCGATAGGTCAAAGGTGCCTGGAGGAAGCAGAGACGGTTCAGGTGGAGAAATCTGAAACAACGTTGCAATAGAAAAATAAAATCTATTTTGGACACAACCGTTTTCCACAGACAACGTGAGTCACGTGGTCCTCTACAACCAATAGACTCGACAAGTGCCTATATAAGAGCTTCTGTCAGTACCACCTCCATCAACGACGCAAGTCAGAAAAGAGATCGTACCTATTGATGAAACTATGTTGGTGCATGAAGCAAAGGGTAAGTCATTTGTCTCAAGAAGTCACCTCCCCCGTAAGAGGTGAAGGTTTTTTCCTCTAATCTAAAATTCTTTCTATTCAAGTATATTGAATATTGTTTAACAGGGACGAAGGTAAGATTTTTTATATAACCCCTGTCAGAAGAAACATTTTGATGAAGTACCCAATGAAATGCGAAGGAAACTTGATTATAACATACTTTTATCTTTGCTGTATTTATTTTAAGGTGTAAGAGCAATTTATTATTCTCTTAAAAAAATATTTCTTCAGAAATTAAATGATCTGAATGAATCGAGAGTATTTCCCCACTGTATCATTTCTTAAAACAAAGATATCAGTTGATTAAGCAAACTGTAGGCCAAATGTTCTTATTATTTCAACAACAAAAATACCGTCAGCTGGGGTAACATTTGCCCAAATCTAAAGATTTATAATAGTTTTATCAGCGATATGTCTTTTGACATTGATTATATTAATTTTCAATACATCTTACTGTGTAAACAAACCTTGTATCATTAAATTAAAACCATATTGAGAACTCTCAATCATTTTGCAATATTATACTGCATTTTTTTAATGTTTGGGCCAAAGTTGCCTTGAATTGGGGAAACTTTGTCCCATACTTTTAAACCATATAAAACCTGCGATTAGTATAGGTTGGGCTAAAGTTAGACAAGATAAAATTACTACCAGACACATTAGTTTGTTGTTTTGCCTGCTTTTAATTCAAAAACATCCATGAAATGGGTAGAAATAGGAATAAATGAAACAAACTTCATTTTAGGGAAAAATATTGTATTGTACAAAAATAAAAATCCAATTCAATTACAGGGAACCCATAGACTGCAATTTTTAATAAATGTTGTTCGAAAACGTGCTCTTCTTTATCACTAAAGATTCTTGCACGTCCCACATTTTTTGAATGAATCCCTTTAAGTTTGTTTTTTATTGAAGACCTAGGTATATTATACATGTTTTCTGCAGCTCTTTGGGTGCACCAGACTTAATAGCCTCTAAACACTCCTCTAACACTTCTGGTTTGTAATTGGCCTGATTTCTGGTACCAAGAGGTTTTATCCGATTTCTCGGCATTTTTCCTGAAAAAAATCCAGTGTGCTTAAAGTAAAAAGCTAAAAACTAGTGCTTAAAATAATAATAAAAATATTTTAAGTGGTTTTGTTAAACAACTGCTTATAAAATAGGTACCAATCAAGTTTTATATCGAAAAAATTATACCTTGGGGTAACTTTAGGACAGCCACCATCTTGGGCCAAAGTTACCCCAACTCTGGGCCAAAATTGTCATGAAATAATAAAATCGAATTACTTTGTAAATAACAAAGGTAACAGCATTATTACACCAAAAATACTTGAAACAATTGAATATACGATATCGTTATACACTTACCTACAAGTAGCTCTTCAAGAATTAGCGTTCACAAGTAAAAGTTGATGGACAACAAATTTTACCACTTTCTCAAAGTGAAGATGGAGCAGCACTAGAGTGAATATGAAATATAGAAATAACCTCCACTTCATGAACAGTAAAGCCAGTGGTGCTACCTATCCAGTAAGGCATTGTCTAGGCCGATAACTCATCATTATGATTACAATACGGGACAACAAAACTTTTTCTAACTTTGGGCCAATGTTACCCTCAAAGGGCCAATCTTACCCCAGCTGACGGTACTAAATTTCGATATAATTTTTTCCCTCTGAAGAAATTTTCGCAAGAAAAAAAATAGCAGTGTGAGGCAAAAAAAGGGGGTTGTAAATGAAGCCTTTCAGGATATGAAAATTCTATTTTTTGTCCTTAAATGCCCACCCATGGTATAAGTATCACACACACACACATACACACATACACTTCAGGTACCCTTGTACCTTACACTACAGGTAGTTGGATTGATAAGCCCCTAAATAGCGCTGTTTTTTTTTATCCAGACCAATAACAAGTAATCCCTGGTTCAGCACCCATTAGTTATTGATTTGGAATGGGGACATAAAGAACTGTCACAATTCGACAACCCTTACCTTCCTCAAAACGTGACAGCATTTGTGGATGGCCCCAAGTTAACGCATACTATCTAATACGTTCATCTAGAAAATAAAATTTATGAGTTTTCAAATTACATGTGAGACTAGTGGAAAAATGAAATTTTCTTTTGTCATGAATGATTCCATTAGTGATTGCATTAAAGTTTTCAATCTTTATATCAAAGGTTGAAAAAATGAATAAATGTATAAAAAATTGGTTAATGAGAAAACTTTCAAAGCTTCATGTGATTAAATTCTATTTGAATTTCGGTTTGAGGCTCAAAGAGCAGTGTAGAACTTGACCTGCTCCAAACCAGGTTGCTTCACGGTCAAAGAGCTACTAATAAGAAAAGAAGAAAACCTTTGCTGCTTGCCAAATAGCACCAGATTTAATATTCCATTGAGAGACAACAATTTCCGCATCATTTCCCTTTTCAAAACAACTCTTTGCTTAATTTTTTGTTTAAAAAACGTTAGCTGAGTCATTTATTTCTACTTTATTAGTCGTTATTTTGCTGGATGAGGTGAAGTAATTACTGTGACTCACCATGTCCAGCGATACTTTGCTTTTAAGTCCGTGGAGAGCAGAAATTTAGCCAGATCCGCGAAAAGTTAGATTCACGCCGTAGAATCGTGCAAATATCTTCAGGGAGACTTTGCACAAGTAGCGTTTGAGAAGAATATAGTTAAGTGCTTAAATTTGATTTTATAGACAAATATAATATAGGGAGAAAAAAAAGTATTGCTTTTGTTTTAAATGTGTGAACATCTTATATATTGTCAAAAGCCATACTTTTATCGAAGGGTTATACATAGATTTTTATTCTTAAGAAAAACACCATTTTGGGACTTTTACGAAAATGTACCGAGGTAGCTAAAGACCCAAAGTGGTTTTTCGCAGGAAGTTCTAAAATAAAGAACAGAGTAATCGTTTGATGATTGTCAAGGTTTGAAATTGTCTAGGGTTTCTTAACCTCTCCGAGCCCTGTGAATAACGTTAAAATAAATACCATGCAAGACCTTGTGCAAATCTTACATATAATTTTTGTCGCCTGTTTTCATTACTATGCCAAAACTTTCCCATTTCTTTATCAAACTGCATAATTTACCTCTCAATTTAAAGCTTATGATACAGGCTATAATTGAAAAATAGAACCAGTTTTTTGTGCTGAAAAAAAAATCCCGTTTTTTATCACACATTACTTCAAAGAATTAGCATTCCGGAAGCTAAGATGCAGATGACGACGGATTAAAAAAACTGTTGCTATGAAAAAAAAAATAGAAAAAAAAATCGGTTATATTATTAGAAATTTTTTTAAAAAAAAACTCATAAGAATAAGAGCAAGAAGTAGAAACAAAACCATCCTTAACTCTCAAAAAACTATTTTGTTTAGTAACGAATGGCAAGTATCATTGGTTTTATTAAATTTATGAGAAATGATGGGGAGAGGAGGGGGTGCCCCTGCCTAAAATTGTTGGGAAGAGGAAAATTCTCCACTTGTTGAATGAAACTCCGATTTTACCAAATTATAAAATACGAGCAAGCACATATACCATACATAGGGGAGACTGGGTACGGTTGTGACAATTTTCATTTGCTCCCCCATAGATCCCTTAGCAATGCCTATGAGCTGGTTTAAAGTTGTTTTTATGTTAAAGTGTTTATTTGCCTGCTTATAAATACTAAAATTTTCTCCCTAAGTACAATAGTTAACTCACAGGACCAAATTAAACAAAAAAGGAAAAAATGTCACAACCGACCCCACCCCAGGGGCGGTTGTGACAGTGCTTGGGGTCGGTTGTGACAAGTTCAAAAATACAGCAAAACAATCTAGATCACTTTTAATTTCAAGTAATATTAAACGTAATTCAACATAACCTTCATCCGGGAAAGTTTAACATTTAACAGTGTGTCTCGTTCAGTTGAAGTAGCTTTATACCAAGTTTTACAAAAATATCAGGTTTTTGGAATTTCGTAACGTCTGTTTTGGCAACATTATGCACATCCTGTGGGTCGTAACCGTATCTGTTCATAACAATTCTCAAGTATCAAAGAAAGATTCCACATTTATTTGTTTTATTGAAGCTTGTTACTCTTGAAAGGCTAGTTGCATGAGCTACACGAACAGACGTGAAACATTTCTATTCATGAATGAACGGAACCATTTCGCAGTAGCCATTTTACTCTCACATCTGCTTTCAGCGTATATGTAAGCTCAAAATCACTTTATTATGAGCAATATAACCTATGCACACATTATTTTCATTGTGACAGCGCCGGCCGGCTCCATCGCGTTTACGAATGAATGTTTCGTAGAAAAGACTTACGATTAACGTTGCATTTTCAAAGCTGTCCGAAAGAAAAAAAAGTTTCACTTCTTTATAAGCTTCTTTATATTTCATTAGGTCACACTGCCCTATTGCTGTCTTCTCCAAGCGTATTATGGGCATCAAATATGATAAAAACATGTTTTACTCGTGTCACAACCGTCCCCACGCAATTTGTCACAACCGACCCCAACCCACTACTTTTGAAAACAGCAATCGCCATGGCAATACAAAATAGCCTACATAAAAAGTAATCACTGCTATTTCACTATTAAGGTTCACTACTAACGGGGATAAAACTTTCATTTCTCTATCTGTACCCATTCAACAGGAATTACTAAAAGACATCGAACAAAAAAACTTACTTTTGGCTGTTAAAAAGTAACCAACCCCTCTACTAGCGTTAATGTCGCTCGATGGCTACCGCAATGCTTTGACACACATTCAGACAAACATGCTGATACTCTCTCTCTTTGCTTCAACCAGGTATTAATTATGGTTTAGCTAATATGACGACTGTCACAACCGCCCCGCGTCACAACCGTCCCCAGTCTCCCCTACATAACATCTAGTGAAAAAAAACGGTAGGCATCATTAAAAACATTTTAAAAGGAAAAAAAATATCAAATACTGTCTCTAAGTATCGTCTCTTGTTGCAAAATAAAATCATTCAAAATTTGAATAAGGAAATTGTCGGGAAGTCACAATGACTTCCCTTCACCTCTTTTCGGCACGTTCCTAAGAGAAGGGCAATTTCTTAAGTTCGCCAGAGGCGCTAAATCCCATAGGTACGCTACTGAAACTCAGCTTAGGAGAGGTCAGAGTATTAAGGAGACCCTTTTAGAAAAAGGCAAGTGATTTAAACTGCTAATGTTCTTATATTTATTGACTGTCAAAGCCAATTGTAATAATTATTTCCAACATTCAATAATTAATCTAAATATGCTAATTAATTCTTGTGATGTTTTTACATTAATGTGTCCATTAATTTCATATTATTAGGAGTCATAATACAAGAGTAAATCATTCGGAGTCAGTAAGAAGTCATTTCATGACTTCTTATGCGTTGCCTGGAAGCAAGTATTCCACGTGGACGAAATGAAGACTACCTTTCAATGTTGTGGCAAGTATTTGTAACTCCCATGAAACTTATTGCACATAAATTGATAACTTGGAGCTAAGAATTGGTTCTTCAAGTCAGATTTTATTGATGAAATAGTTATCTTGAACGAGTTCTTCAAAATAAAGAGTCTTCTGCTACACCAATTGACTGTGTGCTACAGTTTCATGTACTTGTAGCACCAGACAATTGCCGTCGATTGGGGACATCTATCACTGCAAGCTGCAAAAGTTGGTCAACTATAGTCAAACGATTTGTATTGTTGAAAAAAGATACAATCGAACTGAAACAAAACAGCAAATGTATGCAGATTATGGCATTGCTACATTGGTGCCGTCTATATAAATGCAGACTCTGAAAATTATGCCTTACAGTCAAGTATATGAAAGTAAGTATACAAGAGACTTTTAAGAGTAATGAGTCTTCTGCTACACCAATTGACTGTGTGCTGCAGTTTAATGTACATGTAGCACCAGACAATTGGCGTCTATTGGGGACATCTATATATTGGAATTTGCAAGTCAGTCATCTGCAGTCAGAAGGTATGTATCTTTAATGGAAAGCTAATCATACAATCAAATTGAGACAAAAAATTTCAAATGTACACTGATTATCAGATTGCTTCATTAATTCCGTTATTTTTCGTCCATGATTGAAGATTTTGGTTCAGGGTCCGGCTCCTATATTTAGAATGAGCTATTCGTACATGACGGTATCAACTCAGTTGGAAGCGAATGCAAAATGCTTGCTAAGTAGTTATAAAAAATCCCGATTGTAAATACATTAATCTAAAACACACGACATTGCTTATCGCGCCATTCCATTCGCTACTGCGGAATAGCACATATACTAGATCATCGATGCCACTTCCACCTCTGTATATCCCCGCCACTACTGTCTAATCTTCTGAGGTAAAACCTTCCGCGCATTTACGCATGCGTCTGGTCTTCTCTGATCTTACTAAAATAGGGGTGTTAGGTAAGATAACAATAAGGGGAAGAACAATAAAAAGCATTTTGAGCTGTATCAAACAACGTGGAACGATGCTAATTTCAAATACATAGTTTAGTTGAATATGTCAAAAGGATATAGCAAATGCAAGTTTTTTTTTTTGAAAACTTCAGAAAGTTATCACCCATAACCCATCTACCCTTTTTAAGTAAAAATGTTCGCGAGTACCAGGTGCGGCTTTCACGGACAGACAGTACTCTCCTATTGCCCTCTCCAAACGCAGGAGGTTGACATACCGTACCCTGCATATTAGGGTGGAGCGAAAAAACTTTTTTTTAAATTTTTTTAAGCTTGTATGCGGAAAACGTGCCTTTTGTATGTAGTAACAATTCTGCAAAATCACAAAATTTTCTGACGATTTTTTGATCTCCCTTCGCCTCACTGAAAAATAGACATTTTGAGATTTTATGCCAAAATACTGCATTAAAAGACTTTGTATGGCACTTTGATTGTCCTACAGTTTTTTTTTTCACCTTTTGCATCGATAGGAACTAAAATTGACATTTTTAATGCTTCGCTTTAATTTCGATTGATAGCATTAGTAGTTATTATAAAAATAATAGGTCTTTTTCCCGTCTGTTATCATTAGTTTTGCAGCAGCCTTCTTGTAAGTGTAGTAGATTATTTAAAGGTTAGTTTCTTTTGATATATTGATGGGTTTTCATTTACGACTTTGAAACTAGATTCAGTCTGAATTCAACACGGCTTATTATATTATTGCTAATATTAGATAATACTACTGTTATTATATTACAATACGAAACTACGAAACCTGCCTATTTCGGTTTTCTGTTAGATTGGAATCGAACTATTTTTAAGCTAAAAATAAATTTCAGTTGTATATTTGTTTTTCAAAGAGATATTTTCTATCATATGAAAATTAATATTATATTTCATATGAATAATAATATTAAATATATTTTTATTATTTATGAAAAAATAAACATTACATTTATTGTTTCAATCAAATTGATGGCAGTCACAAGAGGCGAAGTATCATGCGTGATATTTGGCTCTCCAAGAAACTTTCCGTTCAATACTTTCCCAACCAACTGCCACAACAAATATAATGCGATCCTGAAAGTTCACAAAGGGAAAAAAGATAATATCAACTATCGACGCGGAGACTGACTGACTTGCGTAACAAAGCCAACAGACTATTTGATCTCTACAAATGTAAGTGCTTCGACATGACTTCAAACTGCAAATGCCCTGATGAATTTAAAGTTCCGGCAAGATGACGCATTTTCTGCATGATCAAAGAGGACCAAGACCATAATTGGTGGTATAAATAAGGGGGAGTCGAGGAAATTAAGGAGAAAAATTTAAAAAAAGGAAGCCACTTCGGTCGAGTCTCAGTCGAGTAAATAAGCTAAGTATCATATAGAGGAAAAATACATCCAATTTTGCCGATACTGACAGTATCGAGGAGGAATCTCAATTGTTGGGTAGTGTGACGGATGACGGGTACATACCTGAGGAAAATCCAATTGAGAATAAATCAAAGAAAATATGAAACGCAAGGAAAGGACAATCTATCTACCTTCACTTGATAATAATTGCGATCAGGTCAGTGTCTCAAATAGATCAGCTGCTGCATTGGCAACATCAGTTTTGCCCTATGTTGGTCTCTTGTCGAAGTAAGACCCATAGAGAAAGAAGAAAAACTCGTAGGAAACTCGAACAAAATGATAATCAGATTAATCAGGCTCATCGTGACATAGAGGGAATATGTTTTGATGGTCGAAAATAGCAAACTTGCACAGTGACACCAAGTACCACAGAAAACTTCTGACAGATGAACATATAAGCAACATCGCAGACACAGCCAGGTTCATCTTACTTCAGCCACATTACTCCTACATCAAGCTTCAGCAAAGACATTGCTGAGGATTGCCTCTCTAGTTTCATAGAGTAGAATGCACAAATGGAGAGTATTAAAGTTATAGGGTGTGATGGCATGAATGTGAACATTGGTCATAGAGCAGGCGTTATACGACGACTGGATTAAACATTAAAGCGTCCTCTGCAGTGCTGTTATGCCTGCTCCCCGCTATTGAGCTGCTTCTGCCCCTTTCCATGAATTGGATGGCACGACTACAGGACCACGGGGACTTTCTGAAGGTATCAGAAATCGGCTTGCTACGTGCACCAATCAGCCTGTTACTTCCTTTGAACCCATGCAGTTAATAGAGGAGTTGTGTCCAATCTGGACCTGAAGAAGTTAAGCACAGATCAACGCTATCTACTGAGAATGTGCAATAGCATTAGCAAAGGTGAATGTAACTTTACTTAAGCAAATAGAAACCCTGGTAGCCTAAATCACTCACGATGGATTACTACAGCCAATAGAGTTCTTAGATTATATATTACTGAATTGGAACCGTTGGAAAATTTGAAATTTCCAAATCACACTCAAAGCGTGGTAAGATATCTTAAGCTGGTGACAGAGGCGGCGAAAGCTATTTGTGGGCACACAGCACGAGATGGGTTCGTTCGTACTCGAATATCTTCGCGAGAGCAAATGCCAAAGTTTGAGACGAAACGTGAATTTTTGCATTTCACTTAGTAAATATTGCGACATTTTATTGAATTTTTGCATTTGTGATACATAATTTTATTTAGTATTTTAATAGTTTATTGCATTAATTATTATGTTTGTGACATTTTGTTTTGCTTGAAGGTGGCTAAACTGAAAAACAGTTTGCCCGATGTATAGTCATTTTTTGCATAATATCACTAAATATTGCAAAATAAAAGGTGGTGAAGGGAGATCAAAAAAAATTTCAAATCTCTTCAAACTTTCACACTTTGTTTTAGTGACCAAATGGCACATTTTGTCACATCAAGCTATTTGAAATTTAAAAAAGTTTTTTTCGGCCATTTTCGCTCCACCCTACTGCATATACCTCGTAGTCAACTAATCGAGATTGAAGCTGGTTATGGTTTTTTTTAAACAAATCACTGAGCCTTTTTATGCATGTGATTGTTTTACATAAATATGTGTTTGTTTGATTCTACTATTTTTATTTTGTATTTAAAAGTAATATTAGTTACCAGCTTAATAGAGAAAGCATGAACAAATGAATTCTAGGAAAAAAGCAGCGCAACTTTTAACCCCATGTCAAAGAGTGGTTGTTATACTACCGGGAACAGCTGTGAATGTACGAAAGAAAACTGAATTTAAGAATTTTTACTAAGAGCAATCACAGTTTCTGGCTTAACTTGAATTTAGAAAAAACACAGCATTTTAATGTTGGCAAGTTTTATGGAGCAGTTTTATACTGTACTGAAACAGAATCTTGTTCACACTTGCACTTCTGATTAAAACCAAACTCATGAATTTAAATCAAACTAAAACTTAGGTATTTCATTTTGTTTTCGTTTTATTCGTTATAAAACCTAAAAAAAGTAACTTCTAAACTTGGAGATAATTATAAAACCGTCAATTATTTAACAAAAACTTAGTAAAAATTAATAAGCTTGAATTATGCCTTATCAATGAAACACAAAATGTGTATAACTCTTCAAAATTCTGTAATTCAGAACCAGAAAGAAGTAAGTCCAAAAATGGCAATTTTCACTTTATTTATTGCATTGTATGTCGAATCTTGTTCTGTATCGACCCATGAGAACATTGTTCTATAAAAGAAATTCCTTCCCAATTACTTAGCAGCATTAAAAGAGCGCGATTATTATCATTTGCATGCATCCGACAATCGTTTTCGTCCTCTCCTGAAAGTTACGAAAATGGACTTACGTTAGTCTAGCTCTGAGGTACAGAATTAGCAATCAAATGAAACTGAAAAACATTAATTAAAAACACATAATCTGAAGAATTTTTCTCACAATTTAAGCATTCGGAAAAATACATTTCCTTAAGCACGTCGACCATTTCTTAAAAAACACACCAATTTGATGCGTTGATTGGTTATTTCAAATTATAATTTTCTAAGTTTTATTCACTAGAGTCATGTAACACCATCTTCTTTAAAGCTGTGTTCCTGTTTCTTAGCTAGTTTACCTCCCTGGCTTGTTCTCTCTTGGTTTACTATTCTTCTATTTTTCTTTCCTCTTTAGTTAATTTCTATTTTCTAATAACGTTTTTTTTTTTTGTTTGTTTATTTTGCTCCATGCCTTGATCCAGTGTTCATGCTTTTTTTTCTCTCGTATATCAGTTAAAGTTTTTGATTTGCGAATTATACCTGTGATCTTCTTGATCCTGCAGTAGCTTTTGGAAAAGAACAAATGGTCTCGAAAAAAAAGGTACATTCATTGCCGATGCCTTTTGTGGCATGACAGTCAGTTTTTAACTTTACTACAGTTTTATTTGTTTAGCCACAGTTGCCGCCATAAGAACTTCTATCACAATTCGTAAATTTACTTGTGTTGGTTTCAATTATTTTTGCTTTAATAATTTGTATTTTTGTTGTTTAAACATTTTAGTTGTATTTATTGCAAATTGCATTTAATTGTATTTATTATATCATCGTATTTAAATGTATTTATTGTATGATTGCACTTAATTGTATTTATTGTATAATTGTATTTAATTGTAATGATTGTACAGTTGTATTCATTGTATAATGATATTTAATTGTATTTATTATGTAAGTGCATTTAATTGTATTTACGCATTCTTGTTCTCAAAACTTTGTCTAAAGAAAAATTGTTAATAAAAGAAATGAATTTCCACAGTAACTCTTTTTTGACACTCACTCTTTGTAACAAATGCTCTAATTACTAAAGTTGGAGCCGAACTGTCTACAGGGCCTACTGTAAGGCATTTCTGTGGCAGGTTTGGGGGGGGGGGCACTGGGATGCAATGTAATATCACAACCAGCCCCAGTCTTCCCTACACAAAAGTGAGTATATTATTTATAAATATCTTCGGGACTTTCAATGTCATTCTAAATAATTTTATTTTACAATGTAAATAAATTATGTTCCCTTATGATGTCTTCAAGAAAATAATTTATACTTTGCAGTGTTACGTCTTTGAAAGAAAATCAATTGTACGCCTTGGCCTATCTATCAATCAACATTTGAATTGAGCAAGTTTTATTCAAAAATACCAGTAGTTAAGATGTTTAAACTTTCTGACAAACTTAAAGTTATGGGAGCCATTTGAGTAGAGGGGATTTATGGCTGATTCGACCAGAAAGCAATAATGAAACACAATGGCTGAATAAAACTTTTAATCGCTGTACCTATAAAACAAAATTTTGTGGGGTCTCCGTAACTCTATAATAGAAGCTTCGCTTCGTAAGCCGTAGGAAGTGGGTTTGATTTTCCCACTAGTGCTCTGAGTGTAATTTCCTTCTCTTCATTTTGTGATTCTTTCTTGTGTTTTCTTTTATGCCAAAAAAAAATCAGTCTAGCCTCTCCAAACAGTGACGCAGAATCTTTCCCCAGTGTGTTTACTAAGGACATATGAACAACAAATTTTTCTCATCTACTCATTCAATATGAACTTGATAGTGCTCGATACCATTGTAGTCTTTCACTGTGCAGCAAAAAATACTCAAAGTAAGATTATGAAACTTGTCAAAAAATTACGATCCTGATAGTGTGCAAGACGTAGCTGATGTTTTTTTCTTAATCCTAGTGTTGTTAAAATTAAATAGTTCTTGCTATAATCTTTATTATTCATACAGTTTTTCCTATACTCTAGAACAAAAGATTATTTATAATATTGCCCAGCAAAGTATTCCAATTATCTCCCAACAGGCGATACACAAAACGGAGGAACAGTGGCCAGAACATCCATCTTAAACTCCTCAGCAACATTCCACCAGGTGTGATCTTAGTAGCATCAACCATAATCAACCCTTTCATTACTCTCAACATGAAATCCCAGGGTTGTATCATTAACTGTTTTCACCAGTTCTGTAAAAATATTCTCCAAGAAAAAGAAAATTAAAAATTAAAGATAGCTCTCCGTTCACCAACTACAAGCTACCAAACTGAAAAGAAACGAAACGGAAAGAAGAGAATGCCTTCTTTAATGGGCAATCCCATGAAAGGTGGTCTTAATACAATGAAATTTTTTTTCACAAAAAATCTAAACAAATTTTATTTTCAGACTAAAAAATATCCGAACTTTTTAGTTTCAGCATCGGTTTTCAGATTTTTTTTTTAATCATATTTTGGCCGTATTGGACAGCACACAGACAGTTAAAAAATGCAATTTCATTGCGATAAATTCAAAAGCCATATATTTCTTAAATAGTAGTTTTTTTCGACAAAACTATGAAATACCAATAAAACAAATGCTCCACTATAAATTTGAGTCATAAATTTATAATTAGAGACTTAACAAGTTTTCAACCCTGGAAAATACTCAGACCACTTTTTTTGATCATACACATAACACCTTATACAATCATGTTTACTCCAAAGTTAAATTAAAGGTCGAAAAGAAAAATATCTGATATTATAAATTAACTTGATACATATGTCATATACCTGAACTTTTGGCTTTATGTATTGGGTGAAAAAAAAATAATGGGACTTCATAAAAGAAGTACGTAACTCTTTTGTATGATATTGACTAGAAGTTACACAAGACAACCTTCGAAAAAACGTAAAAAATATTTCAAGTATCCAAAGAGTGAATGTTATATCAGCTAGGAATGGGAAAATTATGGCAGGCAGATGCAGATGATCTACATCAGATTAGACAGTGACTTTTTATCATAGATCAAATGAAACAAAGATCGGTCTTGAAAAGATGTGAAAGATGTTTAGTTATGGGAATAGGAGAAATTATACACATAAGCTCTATCATGTTAAATTATATACGTATTATACTTAACTTCGAGGATCAGAATTAGAAACTTCAATGATGGTCCCTTCAGGTAAAATAATGGAACGACTCGACATTTTGTTCTTAGAAGAAATGCATTACAAAATTAAAATTATCTATTTTACTTAACAAAAAGGTACCCTTCCCCTCAAAGGTAGCACACGCTTCTCGAATGATAAAGAGCACCCACCTAGCTTTCGAATGAGATCAAGAACTCAAAAAAAAAAAATCCTCCTAAAATATTCGATTGTGCAGTTTGCGCCATTATTCTCCCCACCCGCCCCGCTTTGAAATGCATCCCCGATTATCACTCATGGACAGTTTTTGTTCATGCTACACGAAATTGACTTAAATCAATCATATTTTAGTGTAAAAATGACTTTTAAATCAAAGATTTTCACATGCGATCAGACACGTAACAATCTCATATCACACACGTAACGCAATGTATTGATTTTTTACTGGACAAATATGAGCTTCAGAAAATAATTATTACACGGAATATTTTCCTTAATATATGAAGACACACGTGAAAAAAACGTGATTCATTTCACTTTCAAAACGTCGCGCGAAATTATAAAATAAAATTAAGTGCAGGTTATTCTCAGATTTTCTGAATCACACACGTAACGCTGCATTTAAAATTTTGTGAAAAATATTAGTTATTCCACACAAAAATTCATGCTAATAAAATAATTCTAGAGGTGCTCGGTTGTCATGCTTAATAGAAATAAAAGATATTTTAATAACTTATTAAAATTTTCAGTGCTACTTGCCAAAAAACAGAATCTAAATCTCACACACGTAACGCAGGAATGGCCCTCTAATTCATCCCGAGAACGAATGAAAGCGACAGTAGTAATAACGGTGATGATGCATAGTGTGGCATTTGTGAGGAATTTTTATTCATGTGGCATAGTGAAACTTGTTTAAGATTTTAGAAATGTTTTCATTATTTTCATGGAAAATTAAGAAAAAGGAAGACAAAATTTTTATATTTTCTAAAACAGCCCACTACATGTTTTACAAAATGCATGAAAATGCATGCAAAAATGAAACAATATTTGTTGTTGATTAGTTTGAGTTTCCTACAATTTCTATGTAGGCGATATTAGGAAAAACAATAACGGCTCAACATGTTTTTTTTTTTTTTTTTGCTTGGAATATCAAAAGCAAAGCAAGACCAAAGTTTTTACCCCCCCCCAAAAAAAAATAAATAAAAAGTACTTTTAACTACTGTTTTTACGATCAAAACTGAAAAGTACCTATTCACACCGTTTTACGGTACTGTAAGTTACATACATATGGTACAGTAAGTTTGAACGTAAAATGACAACTCTTTTTTTGGTGTAAGACACCCCATGGTAAAGGGTTAAATTAATTGAGTCTGAAACGACCGTTTTTGGTGTTCCTAATTACTTGAAGATGTTATCAGTTCATTTTTAACCAAAAAAGAGAAAACAGGCAGACTCTAAATCTGGCTACTTTAAAAGAAAAAATAAAAGTGGAAGCTACCGAAAGTTTAACGACCTTGATAAGGCATAAGAAAAAATGATAACACCAGTCTCTTTGTTCGGCGCCGAAAGCAAGACGAGGGTTGTTTTCTTGCACTTAAGTTGTGCCATGAGGAGAAGCCTTTATGTTTTAACAATCTCGCTTGATCTTGATCTGTAAAGTTACCATTGCTTACTATTTTCTCCAAGAAACATTAGCTATCACTGTTTTACATCATTCATTTGTAAACATGTAAACATTATCATAACGTTAAAACTTTGTTGATGAAAGAAAAATCTGCAAATGTGAAAACTTGGGTGTGCTATGAAAAGTAAAAGAAGATTAAAAATTGGACATTATCTTATATTTTCACACCACGTTTAAGTAGAACGAAGTTATAATTTCTGTAGTCCATTAAAACAAAAAATTAACATAGAGTTATGTTATGTAAATCCAGTGGTCGGAAGTAGTGCGCTACAAGTAGCAAAACTTCTGCAGTTGCTACATTTTTCAGTAGATTGTAGTACTCGTATAGCACACAGAAAGTAGTATAGTGAGTAGCGCGATACAAAAAAATAGTGGTTTGTAGCGGTTTCTATAAAATATTTTAAATTTAAAAATAAATTAATCAATTAATAAATAAAATAAAAGAAAAAAAACATAATCTGACACGGAGCAAATCTTACGTGAGTACATCAGCGGAAGCAATAAGATTTTTTTTTCCTGAGATTATTTGGTAGAATTGGAAAAAAGATTTTATTTAATTTTATCTATCAGTGGCGTAGGAAAAGGGGTAGACTTTCAGCTTAAAATGGACTTTTAGGACTTGAAACTAAAAAAGAGACCAGTTTAAACGAGACCTGCGATTGGCAGTCTTTTTTATCCCAATGCTTCTAGTACCAAAAAAAAAATAGCACCCATAAACTTGATTACAGCACATTATGATGTATATTTCATCGTGATTTTTGGAGATACAATAGAGTCCAATATTATATATGTATCAGTATATATGTACGCTGTAATTAAAAAATTTATGTGTCCTAATTTTTGCCTAATATTTTTGTAATTCTGCGTCCTGATTTTTTTTTTCGTTAGAATATAATCAAATCCTCAAATGAGAATGTAAGCTCAGGATCCAAATCAATAAAATATGCGCATGTGGCTGAAATTTAAAGCTGCATATTTTAATCTGCAACTGTCGATGTAGATTAATTCTTAGAGGAAATGAAAAAGCTTTAATCAAGAAAATGATGAATATTTGATGAGTTTCTAGCAATTCGTAAATTAAATATTCGCTGGCAAGAAATTATTTTAAATGTGAAGGTTGAATTCTTTCATTCTTTGAATCCTTTCTTGCGGTGAATATTCGCAAAAATTGTAAAAAAAAATGGATCAAAAGGACAAATGGCGCAAAAAGAAAAACAACGAAAAATGGACTATTCTTAGTAATATTTTATGTTCAAATGCATTATTTTATCAATCGAAACCATTTTTCGAATTTTTTGCGTTTAATCTTCAAGCGGTGTATGTTTTTGTTTATTTTTTTTTAAGTAGCGAAGTAGAGACTACATTTCAAAATTAGTTTTCAATTACTACAAAAAATTTAGTTTCACCAACCACTGTGTAAATCAATATTATAGAAATTTGGTATAATTCATAGACCAAAACTACACTTAATTATACATTATATTTCGCTTAAAATAATGAACAATAAAGAAGAAAAACATGTCAACATTGAAATCTGCAATGTAAATTAGTAATGGTAAATGATTTTCAGTTCAATTCAACTCAAAAGTTATATTGAATATTATCATAAAATTAATACTAAATTAGTGTAAGTTAGTGTTATTATATTAAGATTTATGGCCTTGATATTAAATAAAGTTCAGTAATCAAAATAGTTTCACCAAAGAAGGTGTGTTCATGTTATTGAAATAAACTATACTCCACTTCAATGAGATATACCCAGAGAGCTTACAATGTAATACTTGACGTTTCGCACATGGCAGATACCTCTTCGCAACTAGGTATAAACAGGTACTGATTTGCAAATTTTTAATTCAACGTTTTTTAGCACTAATAAGCAAGGATACTGCAGACCGTGTTTCAGAGTTACAAGGAACGCCTTTTTCAATGCGAAAAATTTGGAGCTTATGGATGCACAGACATCCTGCTTTTGTCTTTTGTGTGTGCATTCATAAGCTCCCAATTTTTCGCATTGAAAAAGGCGTTCCTTGTAACGCCGAAACACGTGTCTGCAGTATCCCTGCTTATTAGTGCTAAAAAACGTTGGATTAAAAATTTGCAATTTATAATTTGCACTAAGGTAACCATTTTCTTCAGGTATTGATTTGTTTCATTTATACGCGTTCATGACGTATATTCATGATTTATGTATAAAATGAAATGTTTTTTTTTTTTTCAACTGTACGTAATAAATAAAATCTGCTTAAGGAAAATCGTCCGAAAATAGGGGTTGCTAGTTATTAAAAAATACTTTGAATTAAAGTGAATTAGTGCGTTACACCATTCGTTTTCCAGTCATATCAATAGCCAACTTTACGAGTTTTTGAAACCTTTGCTAATGCGTTTTGTGTGGTTACATTTGTAATCCTACATACATATGTAACATTTATTATTTTATGAAGTGTAAAATATCTTTTCTTTACATAATTCAAATTAACATTTGAAAAAATATAACCCCAATTATATAAGACAATTATATTATATAGTTTATGATTCACTATATGTTTAGTAAATGAAACAACTTATTTGAGGTATACAAATTAAACAGTACATTTACAAAAATTATTAAAAAATTACTGAAATGTATATTACATTTTTATATAATCTATTGAAATTCTTATTCATCGGTTCTCAACTTTTATCACAGGCATCACTTTTCAACTTCGCCAACATCAGAAAAACCTCCATTACTAGAACGATAGGTGATAAAATTTAAACAACACGCTTTCAACTTGCTCTGACATTAAATCCCATTTAAGAATCATGTTGGTTTGAGGAAATCATCTAAAGTTTAACCTTTATTTTCCCGCATCAAACTTAATACAATTCGGCTCAGTAGCATCTAGTAACTAATCTTCTGAGAGAGGTATATTTCTGCTCTTTCCAATCAACCTAATGTCGAGACAGTTGGATAACTATTTCGAGTAAAAATATTCATTTTTGCGTCCTAAAATTAAATTTAAAATAAAAAACAACTATTCATCTATATTTTTTTCGAAACGGTCTATAAATCTTCTCAGCACTAACCAACACAAACTGAAATTTTCAACGAAATCAGTCTGGTAGTTTCCGAGTATACCCCGGACATACACATTTGAAATTTGTCTTTTATTAATATAATGGTAGAATTTTGATAGCAGCATTTAGTTTTCCAAATTACAGCTAGCTGAAAGATTTTAAGGTTCATTTAAAATGTATGGTTCAAAAACTTTAGACTATCTGACAAACTGTACCGGCTTGTAAAGTGTACTTCGTTCCAATCTTTTTAAATACATATGTAAGAACCTTTTTTTTTTTCACAGAAAACTTCCAAAGCAACTTCATGTTATTTACATAGTAACTACAGAGTTGAAACTACTGGTTACAAATGACACTTTTTAGGATGAAACGTTCTAGCATCAGTGGCACCCTTTGATAGATGAAATTTACTCTCTATGACACCCTTCAGGGGTGTTGCTACCATGTTTGACCTAAAAAAGTGCCACATACAACCCGCAGTTTTAAGTGCATAAACTTCATCATTCTTAAATTTAATTAGAAATATGACTTACGGTTTGAGTTTTGTAAAAATCTTCAAAGTCCTGCTTATTTGTTTTGCTTTAAAACTCTTATTTTCTTGAAACATTCTGTATGATATCCAAGTTCTTCAGTAGATACTACAGTTAATAAAACATCACGATACTTTCTTTTGCGTCAAAACAATATCTTAAAAAAAAACACTTCGTAAATAATGTGGTTTAAGCACATCGTTCCTTTCTTTAGACAGAAAATGCTTCATGTTTTTCAATTACTGGTGAACTATAGCAAACATAATTATATGATACCTTAAATAAATCAACATATATTAAGAGCTCCAAATCATCACAAGAGGTTAAACCATAAATGTAGATGAATAGTTGAGAACACTAACAATCGCCTCATGTGCTATAACTTTAGAAACTCGTACAGCCGGCTATCGCCAACCTTGTCAACCAAATGGTATAACACGCTAACTCACAATTATTCGAAGTCATCTTTAACAGCTAACACTCAGCATTTACGGCCACTTTTACACAGGCAGATTTATTTTATCACGTTTAGAAAAAAACTAGTTTAAATTTGATACATAAATGATGAATATCCGCCATAAACATAGAAGTGTAACAAAATAGTACCTGTTTACATCTGTTCGCGGAGAGGTAGTGACATGGCGCGTGCGGCAACCATAAGTTTACTAACTATAAGTGGAGTATAGTTTATTTCAATAACAAGTGAATTATATTTTTCCAGAAACTAAATTAATATCAATTGATAAAAAAAATACTAGGGGAACTTTTTACTGGGCAATCTAGCATAAACACATTGCCATTTCATAATTGAACATTAAATATTGATTTTGACTCTGTAGTCGATAAATGTAGCAATTTTTCTGCCGGATCTCGTACTATCAAGATATGGTGTAAAAATTGCATTGTGAGCGTAAACCTGAAGAAGGTAGGGATGTTTCTGAATTGCTTATATTCTTAAGAGATGAAATTGAATGTCGTGAAACAACTTCGTGTGTTTACAACTCTTGTAATGCCAGCAAAGTATAAGGGAGATTAGGATACAGTGAAACAAATGGAATTTTTCGTATTATTCAGATGGTAAATTTTTTTTAAAAGTATGCCATATTTTAGTTAACATGGTTGAGAATGGCCAGGAGACAAATACCATGTTTCATCTTATAGGGAAGCTTTAACCCTTTTTATTTTTGTTGTCTAATGTATGCAATTTTTACTTTTTTGTATTTGAAGTATAAATTATTATTCAATATACAATATCAGTGCTTTAATTTAAAGTTTGAAAATTGCATGCATATAAGGTTTTTTGTTTCATTTATATATTTTGTGAGACTTTTGCCTCTTGATTTAAAAATGCTCCTTTGGAGATGCAGTGGTACAGTGTATTACTGTATCCTCAACATTCCCCATTATAAAGGAAACATTTCAAAAAATGCAAAGTATTTTAGAATATCAAGATTTAAAATTAAATTAATAATAGACATGTCTTTTAGTGAGGTTTTACTTAAACAGTATTTTCAGTTGCACTTGCTGCATCTAAGGAACGCATTTACTAGCCCACTTTTCTGATGGAATAGTTATGTTATTACTTATAAATATTTCTTATAGATCTCAATCTGATTACACTATTCTGCCTTTTGGTGCTTCCAAATTTGTAATAGCACTGCGAAATTAGCAAAAGGAAAATATTACAATTTCTTACAGACTTCCGATGATATTCCCATTTCCTCATCCTTTAGTGTATGATTAAACGTTACTTAATTATTTTAATGCATAAAACTTATCTACAAATTTTTCAGCTCTCACATGTGCTATATTTTTTTACTATTTCCATCTATTCTTTTAGAAACAGCTTTCATATGTTTTGCGTGCTATGTATAGCTCATCCCGCACTTAGTAGTAATGATATGTTGCCATAATATAACTAGATTTTATGAATATTTCTCAATGTCCCACTGTACCTCCACTTAGGGCAGATTGGGACATGTTGAGAGCCTACAGAAAAAGAAATTAAGGAAGATAATAAAGAAAAATTGAAAAAATACATTAACAGTTAACTTTTTGGATCCGGGCTGTTCATATAGAAATTTTTCTTTCGACCCAGGTAGTATGACAGTTTAACCACAGATTTCTTTTCCATTGAAAAGAGAAAGTATAAACTGTCGTACCAGACGTATGAAACCTTGAAAAAATCCCCGGCTCTAAAGGGTTCGAGTGAAAATTTCAACCCCGTCCTCTAAACTAGACGAGACTTATGGTACAACATGTGTACCGCCAGGTTCCCAAAGGTTAAAGAGTTCTATAATCATGTTCTGCAATTAAAATTTCTTTAAAACTAAAATTAAAGAAATTATAGAAAAAGAAATAGCGGGGGGATGGTCCCACTGTATCCTGCTCTTCTCTACTGTGATTCTTATTCTAAAATTAGTAATTTTCAAAAAACAAAATACTTGATATGGAAAAGAAAACACCGCAACAATGACTTTGAGCCCGTTTCAAAATGTAGTATTTAGATAAATTGTTTTGTATATTTTGTATATCACATATATTAATCATTTGCCTAACAATTGCGAATTTATGACCGATACAGTAAAAAGACAAATGCTTAAAGAAGAGAGTCGGTATTATAAATGTTTTCGTTTGTTAAATTTTCGAATTGAAGCTAGAAAACGAAACTTTTGTGGAAATAACCTGAACTTCCGTTAAACAATAATTTCGAGGTTTCAATACGCGGTTTTCGAAAATTAAAAATAAATTATCGAAAAATGAATGTTATTTGCAAATGACAATTGTATTGTTCCAGATCAATAAAAAGACAACGGAAAAATCGTCAGTCGACGTGTGCCGCATGGATTTGCCGCAAGAAAAGAAAAAAATAGTTTTGCATAAAAAATTCGCTTTATGTGGGATCAATGCCTACCCCCCCCCCCCCCCCCACCAATTAAATGTAACAAAACATGTGTTTTACAGACAGCGGATAAATGTTTTGATCCTATTAGTTTTACTTTACTTTTGATACGAGAAAAGTATTTTTACAAGAACTTAGTTAAGTAGGTTGTGATTGCGACGAAACTTTTAGTTCTGAAATATTGAAGAATTCGTACATGTGGTGTATTGACTTTATATTTAATTTTAATATTTAATTGCAGTCGTCTTTTCTTCATTTTAAGTTTTTTTTTTTTTTAATTCATGTATACAACCACACATAAACAAATCCAGCATAAATGGGAACAAATTTGCATTCAAAGTTGACTGCTAGTGTTATGGGATAACCAAAACTCTTCCTCTTCTTCGGTAAATGGAAAAAGAGCAATGAAAAAAGGCAAATTCTTCACTAAACCTTCATTTCTTTGTGAGTACAGAATATAAGTTGACAATAAAACTAAGTATTTACGTGCGATTCTCTGTAATCTCGTCATTTTTCACACGAAATCTGTCCGGGCATGGTTTTTTGAAATGTTCGTATAATTATAATACTATTGCACAGAAAATGAATCTATTACTTTGGTTTGAAATAGAGCCAATTGAAGTTTGTGTTTTTCTGGTGAATCATAATAGGGGATAAGTCCTCTTCCAAGTATAACTAGGCAAGGGACTGAGTTTTTGCTCTTTGTTGCGTAATATCTGCAGAACTATTGGAACATAATTAGTTACGAGACTACCTATAAATTTAGGCACAAATCGTGGACATAATAACTAATATGTTTCCTAATTAAACTAATTGACATTAATAAAATCACTTCCCAGAGGACTGTTTTCGCAACGACCCTGATGCATACTTTCATCACAAATGTAGCTCTCAAACTAAACAAAGTATCGTTTCAACACGTTCTCAGCAATTTCAGACTGATTGCTTTAAATTTCATGCCAAAAAACATTTGCAAGAGTAACAGATTTTTTATATTGGAGCTCTGAATGTGTTTCAGGGGACTGTTTGAAAAATCTGCGAGCAGAATTCATATGACAATTTTAAGTTTTAGAAATACGTAATTAGACCTTATTTCATAACAGAGATATAGTTTCATTATTCTATTTTTAGATATTAATTGCCAAATTTATGTAGTGTTAATAAGTTTTTTGAAATATTGCCTTTAAATGTTAAACTATTGGATTAGAACAGCCAGGGGATCTTTTAATGGTTAGATAATTTCTAGAAAATAAAAATTAAATTGTTATCGCTCCAAATAAAATTGGACTACGAAGTATTAATGCTTTACTTGTATTAAGAGCGATAATTACTTTATTACACTTTATTATTTTTAAAATACTCGGTCCGGACAGCCAATTACAAGTTTAGAGAGAATCGCCCTTATATCACCGCATTAAGATCACTTAAAGCGCTCAAGTAGTTAATTGATCAAACTCCGTACATTTCGTTAGAAACCATTTCTACATAACCCTTCCTTTTTTCAGTCGTAACTTATGAAATCGTTATGTTGGAGAATATTATTCATGACATAAAAAAATGAAGGTGCAAGTATTTAAAATGTATGAAATAGGAACTTTCCTCTCAGATGACTATAAATATCAATAATTGTTAAGAACAGCATTTTAATGATTTTAATTTTACTTGAAATAAAAGCATGAGAAATTAAGTTTTAACACAAATATTTATAATCTTTCTATTTGAGATAAAAAAAAAATAAATTTCGCTGAAAACAAAAATTAGAGTGCGAGAGTATGACAATTTTGGAATCAGAAATCTTTCATTTTACTCAATTACATGAAACACGAAAAAAAAAAAAAAACTAGGAGAAAAAATATCAAGCGAAAAGATAGATACGAGAAAAGGAAAAAAAAAGCACCTTACACAGATAATAATATCTAGAAGCACAAAAAACGAAAACTATCATTTGTATATCCAGACGTTCATCTCTTCACATATTTATCTCAAATATTTATCTTTGACAACAATCCATATATTTTTACACTCTTTGGTTAAAAATAGAAGAAAATTACTTATCGACAATTGAAGTAAAAAATACAGCGATTAGTAGTTAAAATCAAAAGCAATTGGAAAAAAGATAATCGTTGTTTTAAAGGTCTCAAAAATTAACACCTCTTTTGAAAGACGAACTCTTTAAATACTTTAATTATTCCTTCGGAAGCAATAATTATGTTGATGAATCAAAAGATCTCTGAGATTCATTACTCATCGTCACCGTGCGACTTGCTGATGGAAATTCAGGATCATTATCCTTTCTGCAATGAGCTTTCTCAGCGTTCAACGGGTGATGTAGTATTCCACGTTGCCAACAAATATGTAAAAAGCAATGAGATCTAGTGGTAAACCTGCACAAGTGTTTACACTGATGGAGCAGCTGCAATATCAGGAAATGTCAAAGTGTTCATTCCGAATGTGAAAAATCAAGGCCCCATTTTTTTTTTTTTTTTTTTTTCAGAAACCCAGAAGCTATTAACTTCAACATGCATGAGGACTGCGTACTATGCGCTTTGCCTCCTGGCAAACATAGGACAGATTTAAGGCACAGAGAGGATGAAATAACATCCATGGGCAAAGCGGGATTCGAACCCGTGACCACTTGCTTACGTGGACGTCTAGACCCACGTGCCCCCCCCCCCTCAAATTCAAACCACGCATTGTTTCCTCCGTTGTGAAGATTTTATGCAAAGCAATCTACCAATGGAGCTTGTGTCAACTTCATTTAATTAAGATCCCTGAGTTCTTGAGTTTCTCCGTACTTTCTGAGTATGTAGGGGCAGATTACTTTCCCTACTTCTTTGCACAAATGTCCGCTCCCTTTTAAAATCAAGGTCCTGTCAAGAAATTTTTGAATTAAGAGACATATTTTTCAATCTAGTTTAAATTTAATGAAAAAAAGGAGCTGGAAGAAGTATTTTTTTCTACATATTTAGTCATGTAACGTTAGAATGTGCCCATGAAAAAAATTTCTCAAAAAGGAAATAGTTCATTTTTTACAATACGTGTATTGCTTTCCCAAGTAGCACACTTCGTTTTTTAAAGGTTGTAAAATACACTGAAGTGACAAAAGTCATGGGATAGCAATATGCAAATTTTCAGATGGCAGTAGCATCGCATAGAACAGGTATAAATGCGCAGTGCTTTTACAGAGCTTTCATTTCTGTTCAAGTTATTCATGTGAAGAGGTTTTAACGTGATGATGACCGCACGACGTGAAATTAACAGACTTTGAACGCGGAATGTTAGTTGGAGCTAGACGCATGGGTCATGCCATTTCGGAAATCGTTAGAGAATTCAGCATTCCCAGATCCACTGTGTCAAGAGTGTGCCGAGAGTATGAAATTTCAGGCATAACATCCCACCATGGACAGCGCAGTGGTCGACCGCCTGCACTTAAAGATCGAGACCGGCGACGTCTGCAAAGAGTCGTAAATTCTAACAGACAAGCAACACTGCGTCAAATCACCGTAGAAATCAATGTGGGACGTACAATGGACGTGTCTGCTAGAACTGTGCGGAGAAATTTGGATTTCTTGGGCTATTCCAGCAGAAGACCGACTCGAGTGCCTTTACTGACAGAACGACATCGCTTGCAGCGACTCTCGTGGGCACGTGAGCATATCGGTTGGTCCCTAGATGAATGGAAAACCGTGGCCTGGTCCGATGAGTCACGATTTCAGCTGGTAAGAGCCGATGGTAGGGTTCGAGTGTGGCGCAGACCCCACGAAGCCATGGACCCAAACTGTCAGCAAGGCACTGTTCAAGCTGGTGGTGGCTCCGTAATGGTGTGGGCTGTTTTTTCATGGCATGGACTTGGTCCTCTAGTGCGACTGGACCGAACATTGACTGGAAATGCTTATGTGCAGCTACTTGGAGATCACTTGCAGCCATTCATGGACTTCATGTACCCAAACAACGATGGGATTTTTATGGATGACAATGCGCCATGTCACCGGGCCACAACTGTTCGCAATTGGTTTGAAGAAAATTCTGGACAATTCCAACGAATGATTTGGCCACCTAGATCGCCCGACATGAATCCCATTGAGCATTTATGGGACACCATCGAGAGGTCTGTTCGTGCCCAAAATCCTGCCCCATCAACGCTTTCACAATTATGGACGTCTATCGAGACAGCATGGCTCAATATTCCTGCAGAAGACTTCCAACGACTTGTTGAGTCCATGCCACGTCGAGTTGTTGCACTTCGCCGGGCAAAAGGAGGGCCGACACGATATTAAGAGGTATCCCATGACTTTTGTCACTTCAGTGTAGTTATTAACGTTGTGACAACGGGTTAAAAACGTTTATAAAACGTTCAAACGTTTTTTGTGCTACCTGGGTTAGTTTTCTCTCTTTTTGAATCTATATTTTGTAAATACTATGGAGATTGGAAAGAGCGAAGACAAGCAATTTTTTCTTAGCATATCATCGGAGAGTCTTCAAGCTATTATTTGAGAAATAGCAAAATTCATTTTTTATTTAATATAAGTACTGAGTTTTTTTCCAGACAGTGATCGTTTTTTAAGTTTGCTGAGCGAAATGAACGTGAGCAGAGTCAAGCTTTTTCTTTTCTCTAATTTTAACTGCATAACAGAAAAAAAACTTAAAGCATGACATCAGTCTTATTTCATGGTAAGGTGCAATTGGTGAAACATCTAAAAACGTATGACTAACTTTGGCTAAAATTAGATTTCCATATTGCCGACATGATTGCTGTTAGTCTGCTGTAAACAAATGAAAATTTACTATATTGTCTTCAAAAAAATGACTTATTCTGTATTAGAATAATTATTTTGTACTTTGCTTGCAGACGATTTTAAAAAAAGTCGTATCATATGAAAAAAAAAAGCGTATAGTTAGCGATAACATTTACGACTGCGATGACGACCTTGTTGCATGAATTGCTTCTGGCGATTTCCAAGAAAGATAGGAGTTTTTGCGAACTTTCGCTCCTTGCTATAGGGCTAGTATGATTCAGGCATCACTAGCAGTGGATGTTCATTCCAACGATTTTTCTAAATGTGCCTGTGCCAGTCGTTCTACAAATTAAACACATTAATTCACACATTCTAATTTTATGTATTTATTTTAGCAGCTTTAAGAAAATTGGGTTTTTCAACTATTAGGGCTTTTTCCGGTCTAAAAACGTGAGGACAGTGCGAGATAGACCAAGGTATTTGTATTATTGGTTTATCCTCCATATGAGCTCTTTTATGACTCCTCAAAGTATTTACCAAATTTTTCTATGCATGTGTATGTAAATATGCATATGTATTTTTAATCCCCCCTCCTCTTCTTTAAAAAAATTTTCTTAATCAAAGTAGAAAAATATAAATTGACAAGCCTTTAATTAATAATTATCTTTATACGATATCAATACGACCTCGGAAACAAAGTATAGTTCAAAAGGCCATCAACTGTTCTTGATTTTGACCTGTTAGCTGTGTCAGCAAGACGAAGAACGTGGTTTTTAGAGGACTCAAAAGGGTTATTTTCAGAATAAACACAAAGAACTCCACGATATTTTTTAAGTAAATGTGATAAGATATAAAATGAAAGAAGGTTACGTCTTATTTGTTTATCACATTTATCTGGTTTCTCCTACACTAATCATTACGCTCAAAATATAAATTAAATAGGTTTGATTAGTCAGATAATGAGAAGTAATGAGTGATGGCTTTCTTTTCACTGTGTTTGCTTTCACGTATCTTTAGATAAGGACACGGTTATTTCTTGTTCAGGCTTAGAATTTTCTTTATATCTAGAAATGCGTGATAATATACAAAGAGCAGTTTGATTCAACTTCTGAGCGTGCAAATTTCTGAGTTTCCAAAAAATAAGTGACTGCTACAGTTTAGGATAAATCTTAATTGTAAACAATATTATATTATAATGAATGAATAGATGTAGATATGTGTAAATAAGCTTGAAAATATAATTAAAATCGTGGTAACAGAGCTGATGATTGATTAAGTTATGGATTAGGGTCAAATTCGTTACGTCAAGTTCCGGTACCATACAATTTTTTAATGCTATTTTCAGAATGTATGGGAGTTTTTTTTCTGTTGCTTAATATACTTCCACCAAATAAGATAGTACACAAATATAGTTCTCCTGAAAATAAATATATTGGTTATTATATACTACTATTATTAGAAAAAGTTTACTTGCAAAATTTTATAAGTTATTGAAACCGAAGTGCTATTTAAATGCTTTTATTTCAACTTATATCAAGCATTGTTCACAAACATCATTGTTAGCTTCAGGGAGACAAGTAATTTCAAATTAAGTTTATTTTAGGCACTATAACATACTTTAAAGGTGAGAGTTCTTTGTAATTTTGCATGGAAACAGAGTCGACAATATCCCTTGGAACTTTACATTACAACAGCATTTTCATATTTACTTAGGCATCAAAGTTCATATCAGATTAATTTTTCATATAACTGAAATGTCATACTTAACACCTATTTGTCTTCCTAAAAGAAATTTTCAAGTAAAAAAATATATTAAAAATTCCGAAATGTAAGCATGTGGTAAAAATGACCCTTAAGCGCCCCTTATGGCAATCCGTGATGTAAATGCGAAGATATTAAGGGAAAAATGAGAGTGTTCACGCTAAAAAATATATAAACGTATATTCTTAGCATTGAAATTACATTAAGCAAGTAAGTTTGAGTTTATGTTTTAGAAAAACTCGACGTAGTTTTGTGAAAACCACATTTCCGATCATAAACTATACACAAAAATTGTATTTTAAAACAACTCTTTAGTCGACGCAAAAAACTTGAATTTCGTGTAAAAAAAGCTGCGAGTGGGAATTTGCAGATCATTATTAGTTTTTCAATGCTAAAATAGTCGCAAATTGTGCCATGCTTCTAATGACCTTGAACTGCTTGATCCTGTTTCCCTAAATAATTTCTTCCGCAGAAATATAATAATGTCATTCTAATTTTAAATCAGGAAGCAAAATTTACAAGAACTGACTTACTTAACCTCAATACGCGTCTACTATAAGTTCCAAATTAGGTCAAATTAGTATTCATCTAAAAACCTAAATCTGAGAACTTAAATTGGAGATGTTTGTGTTACATCCTGTCCTAAATTTAATCTGACCTTTGAATTAATTTAATTATCTATTTCATTATTTATTATTTCCATCATTTGTATCTACATTTAGCGATAGTTTTGTAACTAATTATGTTCCAATTATTTTGTAAATATTACGCAATAAAGTGAAAATACACAGTTCCCTGGCGACAGTCCTCTGTCTAGCAATACGGCAGAAGACTTGTCCCTTTTCCCTTGTCATAATTTATCAGAAAAACAAATTTCAATTTGCCCTCTTTTGAACCAAATTAATTAATTTCCTGAGCAATATAGTATTAAATTATACGAACATTTCCAAAAAAATATGCCAGGAGAGTTTCTATATAGGAAATTACGATTTCACAGAAAATCGCCCTTATACCAAGAAAATTACACATTTTCTTTAAGTTGGATATATCTATGAAATACGTTTTACAAACAAATTAAACTACAGTTTTAAACATAAAACTACAGTTTTAACAAATTTATGTGTTGGTTGAGTTTTTTTTTCTTTCAAGATTTGTCTGAAAAGTATACTGAAGATTAAAAGGGAAAAAATTGTACAGCAAGTAGTAAACGCAGAACGAAAAAAGTGCTGGTTTAAAAAGCATTGGAAAATTATAGTTTTTTTTTTTTCACATTAAAAACTGAAAATAATATCAATAGAATGTGTCTTTATGCCCGTCATTTAGGGGGTCAGGGGGTTAATTCCTCCCTCCCTTTGCGAAATTAACGTATTTATATATAAGTGAGCGTATGATTTGTTGTCTTCCAATGAAATTGCATTGTATTTGCACTCTTTGACCTCCCCAGGAAAACTTCAAATGACGGGCCTGTGGGTTTTTTAGCAGTTTTTTTTTTTTTTTTTTTTTTTTTTTTTTTTTTTTTTTTACAATGACGAATTGTCATTTGTTTTCGTTTTTGACCTCAGTTGCCGAGTAGTCCCTTTTTCAAATTGGACACGAAGAGTACTCCATCTCTTTGGGAGCACACCGGCCCCTGCGGATGGTGCCACTTATGCCCTGCACACACACACACAATCACCTACACGAGCCAATACACACACAGGCAGACATACACACACATAAGCACACGCACACACACACTCTATACTCAAACAGAGTATTTAGGATGTATTTTTTTTCCAGTGACAACTTTTTATTTAATTTTTGCCAACGGGAAATAAAAGGTAATTCGGGGTGTATTATTTTTTGACATGAAAAAAGCTCCCTGTAGACGGTTCATTTTTCTTGAGATAATTATTTGTTTAAGAAGACATTTTATTTTTTTTTTTTTTTTCGGCTGACGACAGAGTTCTTCATGCAGACTAGACAGTTGGGCGAGACTGTCTGCTACCGAGTACGCCAAGCCAATATCTAATTACTCCCTATGGGAATAATATGTTATTGTTATTGCCATATTCCATTAATTCTAAAAAGAGTTTCTGGTCTACCTCTGTTTTTTTTCTTTTGTCTTTTACTGTACACGGTGTCTGTGAGAATTAGGTCGTTCATTGTAAAAGTGATGTAGCTCCATATTTTTGAAATGCGTGTTTATTTGCTAAATGGATGACATTTACTAATATCTTCTGGTGTAAAAGCGAAGCAAGGCTCTTTTCCAAAGATAAATGTCTAATAACAAATAGCAGCCAAGCACTTAAATTGTTTTTTGTATGGAAAAATATTCAATGGACTTTATAAAATAAGAAATAGTTAAATTATTTACAAAGAGATGATATACTTTTACAATGAACGACACAATTATTGGGCAGTTTACAAAATTAAACTAAAAAATAATTATAATTCATAATTTTAATTAATAATAGTAATCAGGTATTTTAATCATTACCTTTCTACTTTTGTATTTGACATTATCTTGCATAATTGTCTACGACAGTTCAAAACTGTCAACCTCAATGCACAAACTAATAAATTTAAATGAATGTATTAAATATCTGTTGTTCTGAAGTTTTTGGATTAAAATGTAGATTGAAAAACTCAAACTTGACCCTTTGTAGGTCTAGATCGTGCTTTGTTATCTCAACCTCAACCCAGCAGGGTCGCAACTCAGAAAGTACTGAAATGCTCGAGAACCCCAAAGAATATCTGGGGTGCTGAGCATCTAAAACCAAAAATGTAGAATTAAAAGAAAAGAAGTGTTAAAGGTTTTTTTTTTCCCTTTCCTCATGCAGGAACGAACCTATTTTTTGCATTGAACCGAGGGAAAAAAGAAAAGATTTCTTTCAACAGAAGCTTCTTTTGCCGGAGATAAAAGTATTCAAAACCAAAAAAATAAAACTTTGTATTAATTATATCAACCAGGGCGTCGATTTCTCTCATTGTTAAAAGAATCAACAAAACACGTTATTATATCTCTATAATTTAAGAGTCTTTCTTACCTGTTCATCTCTAAAACATGTGTTAACTTTTGATACGGATTTTTTACTTTTACTTTTTTTCCGAATGGAAGAAAAATTAGCGAATATAACAAAGTTGACGTTTTTTCCAAAAAGTGTCAATCGTTAAAAATATTAATATGTCACATTTCTATGGAAACCAAAGCCATTTTTGCACTCTACTCTCACTTCTGAATCTGAGCTAAAGAAACCTTACACTACCAATTTTTAAATTCCGGGGCCTTTGTCAACATCTTAAATTCTAAGTGAAAAACAAATTACTACCCTTGAGGCAGATGCGGCTTCCTCTTAGATTTTGTATCTGAAGCCATAGATTTTTAAGTTACGGGGTTTTTCTTTTAATTTCAGCTCTAAAGCGAAAAACTTGAAAAGATAGACGAGAGCGGTAATGAATGGGGCCACGGTGTTGAAAGGACCACTACTAGTTTCTATTGATGTATTTTGAAAAAATATTTATTTTTAGCGACAATCGATAGCAGTAAGGATTCAAGCAATCGGACAAAATTTTTGGTCTTCTGAGTTTAGCCATTTTCTTCTGAGAGTAGAGTGAGAGAAAATAATCTGTTTTTTTTTTTTTCAAAACCAGTTATTTATTAAAATATATTCGTAAATTTTCAGTTATGCATAATTTGATTATTCCTTTACTTTAAGATGATTGAATGATATGACTATCATTGATAAAATTACAATAATGTTTTAAAACCATCGCTGAAATGAATAGGACGCAAGCCATTATAATTAATGGGACACACTTTTCTCTCTTTTTTGATCAAAAAAAGAAAGGTTTTGAAACCCTTTTTTTAATAATATATTCGTAAATTTTCAGTCATGCATAATTTGATTATTTCTTTACTTTAAGATGCAATTTGATTGAATTATATGACTATCTTTTATAAAAGTATAATAATGTTTTAAAATCATCGTTGAGGATGAATAGGACGCAAACCATGATAATAAAAGGGACACACTTTTCTCTCTTTTTTGGGCAAAGAATTTTTTTTTTTTTTTTTTGTTTTCTTTTATTTTGTTTTATAGTTTACTTAAACAAAAAACAAAAGTTTAGTATTTCTTTGATTGTCTGAGTTATTGATTGAAGTTATTTGATAGAAATTACTTACACGAACTGTTTTTATTTTGAAGGAATAACTAATGTATTCAGAGCAATTTTATTAAATATTTTGTGTTCCTTTACTCAGATAAAATTTTAGAACGCAATTATTTCAAGTGATGATTTTGAATTTCTTGCAAAAAACAGTGCTAGTTTTAAAATGATAGATTACACTGAAACTTATACTAAAACTTATTTTTAGGGAAAGCTTTGGTATCGCAGTAGTTCAAGACATTTCATCTTTTCAGCACTACACAATAAATTATTTTAGTTTTTTAGTTCATAGTTTCAAATATATATTTAGTCAATTAATAATTAAGCTCTATTCATGCCCGTCGAAGTTAACAAGTGGAACCCTTTTTTTTATGTTTCTTTTTTCGTTCACTCCGACCGCGCAACCTCCTATAAGAAGCATAGCTTCGAAAAACTAACTGAATAATGCTTCTTCCTGACAGTTAAGAGCCGTTTTTTTTTTAAGAATCAGGCAGTCAAAAAACTTGACATTTTTGATTTTGCCGAAAATTTCAGAATATGGTCTTTATTTAAAATTATTAAACACGTGTTTTTTTATTTTTTCAAAAAAAATTTTTTTTCTTTCCGTTTTGGGAGGTCAAAGTTGGACTTCGCTCTTTTTTTCAATAAAAACATGCCAACTTAGATGAGCCAATACTTTTTGCTTTAGGAGTGAACCGTGGAATTGACAATTATTTTGTGTTCTACTATATCCCCACTAACTGTAAGTACATAAATATTTGTGGACGACTCTTGGCACAAAGGTCAGAGGTCACTCAAAGTTGTACGAAAAATAGTTTTTTAATGCAACTTTGACCGACCAAATCTTCTTGTGGAAACGGAGCACCACGGTAGTGTATATATCAGTAAACACCCACCAAAGAGTAGTATCCAAAAACATAAAGATATGTGTGGTTGATATTTTACTCATCGAAAATTTGACTCTGAAGTTGCAGAAATCGCAAAATCACGTGACTTTGAGGGTCATTATCTCCTTGCACCATGAGTGACCAGATACAAAACTAGTTGGAGTAGAAGCCTTTCTTGTCCCAAAAACACAATCCGTTAACAAACCTATGGCTACTCTTTCAGTTTTTGCATAATTCGGCTCTCAACTTTGAAAAATGAGTGTTTTTCGACGTTAAGAAAAAAGGCCAATTACCTGTTTTAAAATAGGTATTGTTATTATTTGTAGCATTATTATATCCCAACTTCCTAACTAGCTGAAACGGCATCTAAAGATGGTTATACAGTTGAAACCAAATTGAAAATGAATTGTCGAAAATACTCAGTATACGTCAAAAACCATATTTTTTTATTTGTCCAGGCGACGTTTTTTTTTTTTTTTTTTGTTACAGCTCTTTCTTCCGTTCGGTTCCAACATGGTAAGCAATTTTGTACTTCTTGTCGTTCTAGTTGCTGTAAAACTGGAAAGTAATGTATCTTAAGTCTGATATAAAGTAATTTCTCTTGTCATATCAAGTTTTTAATGGAAAAGAATATTTTGAAATGGATAATAGACCTAATCTAAAAAAAAAACACACATTTGTTCAGCTGAGTCCTCTTGCTCGATGTCACGAATGTCATCAAAAATTTCCAGACCTGCACCGAGGGGCGTTAATTTATCAAGATTTTTAAGAAGTGACATTCTGCTAAAGAGGTTTCCGATTTGTGAAAAAGTTGAGTTTTTGATGACATTCACAATATCGACCAAGAGGGCACAGCTGAACAGAAGTTTTTTTTTTTTTTTTTGGAATATGTTTATTGTCCATTTCAAAATATTCTTTTAGCATTGTAAACTTGATATAACAGGATATACACTGAAGTGACAAAAGTCATGGGATACCTCTTAATATCGTGTCGGCCCTCCTTTTGCCCGGCGAAGTGCAACAACTCGACGTGGCATGGACTCAACAAGTCGTTGGAAGTCTTCTGCAGGAATATTGAGCCATGCTGTCTCGATAGACGTCCATAATTGTGAAAGCGTTGATGGGGCAGGATTTTGGGCACGAACAGACCTCTCGATGGTGTCCCATAAATGCTCAATGGGATTCATGTCGGGCGATCTAGGTGGCCAAATCATTCGTTGGAATTGTCCAGAATTTTCTTCAAACCAATTGCGAACAGTTGTGGCCCGGTGACATGGCGCATTGTCATCCATAAAAATCCCATCGTTGTTTGGGTACATGAAGTCCATGAATGGCTGCAAGTGATCTCCAAGTAGCTGCACATAAGCATTTCCAGTCAATGTTCGGTCCAGTCGCACTAGAGGACCAAGTCCATGCCATGAAAAAACAGCCCACACCATTACGGAGCCACCACCAGCTTGAACAGTGCCTTGCTGACAGTTTGGGTCCATGGCTTCGTGGGGTCTGCGCCACACTCGAACCCTACCATCGGCTCTTACCAGCTGAAATCGTGACTCATCGGACCAGGCCACGGTTTTCCATTCATCTAGGGACCAACCGATATGCTCACGTGCCCACGAGAGTCGCTGCAAGCGATGTCGTTCTGTCAGTAAAGGCACTCGAGTCGGTCTTCTGCTGGAATAGCCCAAGAAATCCAAATTTCTCCGCACAGTTCTAGCAGACACGTCCATTGTACGTCCCACATTGATTTCTACGGTGATTTGACGCAGTGTTGCTTGTCTATTAGAATTTACGACTCTTTGCAGACGTCGCCGGTCTCGATCTTTAAGTGCAGGCGGTCGACCACTGCGCTGTCCATGGTGGGATGTTATGCCTGAAATTTCATACTCTCGGCACACTCTTGACACAGTGGATCTGGGAATGTTGAATTCTCTAACGATTTCCGAAATGGCATGACCCATGCGTCTAGCTCCAACTAACATTCCGCGTTCAAAGTCTGTTAATTCACGTCGTGCGGTCATCATCACGTTAAAACCTCTTCACATGAATAACTTGAACAGAAATGAAAGCTCTGTAAAAGCACTGCGCATTTATACCTGTTCTATGCGATGCTACTGCCATCTGAAAATTTGCATATTGCTATCCCATGACTTTTGTCACTTCAGTGTATTGCTTAATATCAGACTTAAGATACATTGCTTTCCTGTTTTACAGCAACTAGAATGACAAGAAGTACATAAATTGCTTACCATGTTGGAACCGAACGGAATAAAGAGCTGTAACAAAAAAAAACGTCGCCTGGACAAATAAAAAAATATGGTTTTTGACGTAGTATTTTCGACAATTCATTTTCAATTTGGTTTCAACTGTATAACCATCTTTAGATGCCATTTCAGCTAGTTAGGAAGTTGGGATATAATAATGCTACAAATAATAGCAATACCTATTTTAAAACAGGTAATTGGTCTTTTTTCTTAACGCCGAAAAATACTCATTTTTCAAAGTTTAGAGCCGAATAATGCAAAAACGGAAAGAGTAGCCATAGGTTTGTTAACGGATTGCGTTTCTGGGACAAGAAAGGCTTCTACTTCAACTAGTTTTGTATCTGGTCACTCATGGTGCAAGGAGATAATGACCCTCAAAGTCATGTGATTTGGCGATTTCTGCAACTTCAGAGTCAAATATTTCGATGAGCAAAATATCAACCACACATATCTTTATGTTCTTGGATACTACTCTTTGGTGGGTATTTACTGATATATACACTACCGTGGTGCACCGTTTCCAGAAGAAGATTTGGTCGGTCAAAGTTGCATTAAAAAACTATTTTTCGTTCAACTTTGAGTGACCTCTGACCTTTGTGCCAAGAGTCGTCCACAAATATTTATGTACTTACAGTTAGTGAGGATATAGTAGAACACAAAATAATTGTCAGTTCCACGGTTCACTCCTAAAGCAAAAAGTATTGGCTCACCTAAGTTGGCATGTTTTTATTGAAAAAAAGAGCGAAGTCCAACTTTGACCTCCCAAAACGGAAAGAAAAAAATTTTTTTTGAAAAAATAAAAAAACACGTGTTTAATAATTTTAAGTAAAGACCATATTCTGAAATTTTCAGCAAAATCAAAAATGTCAAGTTTTTTGACTGCCTGATTTTTAAAAAAAACGGCTCTTAAGTTTAAATCTCTGATTTCTACGGATTTCCTTATTATTTTAAAGCAGCGATTCCCAATGTAGGAGCAGGGGCGCCGACTTATAAAAAATATTGGGGGGGCCCATAACCCCGGGAAATTTTCTAAATTTTAAATGAAAAAAAGTGAGTTTTAAATTTATTTTTTAAAGAATTTTAGAGTTATATGATTAACATTAGAACCCCAAAAACTCGACTCTCGATACTCGACAAGTCTGACGCATTTTTTAGCTTTTAAAGACGAACAAAAACATAAACACGTACGGTATTTTCGTGAAAAAAGCTAATTTAATTTATAGTAATAGTTGTGTTTACAGACAATGTGAGAGCAGTGAATGTATAGCTCTGAAAAGACTGAAATTATATTTAAATAAATCTTAAACTATCATTAAAAAAATAAAACATAATATATAGCTGTCGCACAATATTAGCACTTAAATTAATAAGTGAAATAGTTAATTTCAGCTTGATTTGAACAAGGCTCAGAATTTATAAAATAAAAATAATATATCAAAGTTAATGCTTTAATACAGTCAATACAGTAAGCTTAATATTTTTAGTCAAAATTTCATTATGTCTTTCACCCTAAAAGTATTCAAGTATTTGAAAGTAATTAATACAGTACTATAGTAACTAATATGTAAAGTATTAAACCACTACTAATATTTCGAAACTGAAAATATATTATTCTGTATGTATTTAATTCTCTATTTTATAAAGATTTTTAACATTGCTTTCAATACCATTATTAGGGCTAGAGTGTCTTTAGAAAAGTGCAAATGTCGACCGTCTGGCTGGATTACTGGATATGAAGTCGTTGATGATTGGTCGGATATCCAATTCATCCAAAACATCTCGGTGGGCATGAAGAACAGCCAAGTTGTTCAATCGCTTCTGTCCCATTGTTGATCGAAGATATGATTTCAGACGTTTTAGGGTACTAAAATGACCGCTCTGCTGTTGCTGTTGTGATTGGAACGACTTGGAGTAGCTTAATGCACTTCACTATTTCACACAACATTTCTCCAATTGCAGGCTCTTGTGTAATGTAATTTTTTACATCATGCATGTTTTTCAAGTCCAGTTGTTTTTCATTAGCGATGTCCGCTAACATATTGAAGTGTAAGCGCAGTCTCTTAATGTCTAGATCATTTCTGAAAAACTCAGTTGAATTTTCAAAACTTGTTTCACTTCTGTTTACTAAAAGCAAGCACTCTTGTTCAACTGCAATGACCTGTGTGAGTCCAGTTGATGCAAACCGCTCAGTAATGCAGGATTGTACCGTTTCACAAACTTCAATGTAAAGTGCTTTGTAGAATTCCTTTGGGGTTTTGAAAGCGTGCGGTGAGCTGGCTTCGTTGTTTTCATACTTCTTTTGTATACGTCGATTCGGAGGAAGAGAAGGACTATCAACTTGTGAAGGTTTTTCTTTTAAACACAATTCCCAAAAATGCTCAAAACTATCTCGCCTTCCAATCAATATACAAATTAAGCGTTCGTATATTTTTCCCAGATCAGCCACACTTAGATGAGGGCATTGAATTTTTTCATTGACGTCCTCTACTGGGCTCATTGCGTGGCAATAAAGACTTAAAAAGAAATAAGTCTTGAATTGTACCATTGACTCAAGATAGCCAACACATTTGTAACCTGCCTCTGTTTCGTCCTCTGCAGAAAATGTTTCAAAAAACTCTAGAAGTTCTTCAAAGTTTTTCAATACTCTCAAAATACTAGAAGCTCGCATAGTCCATCGAGTCGGGCAAAGGGGTCGTAGACCAGCTTGGTCGTTGACGTTCTCACAGCGTATGTTTCTGAAAAGTCCCATCCTCTTGGTGGATTCCCTTACGGTGTTTATTAAGTTCTTGGCTAAAGCCATAATATCCCTCATAGACGTAAGATGGCGAAGAATGTCCACAACTGCCAAGTTTAAACTGTGAGCAGTGCAGTGCACATAAAGGGCTTTCGGTTGTATATCCAAAACCAACTTTTGTAATCCTTTGAATTTACCTCTCATATTCGCGGCACCATCATAGCACTGTCCTCTTAAGTTATCCATTGACAAATCAAGACGAGCAAAAATGTCTTTTAAAATACTAAACAGAGTTTGTGATTCAGTGTTGGGGGTCTCGTATAAGCTAATAAAGTCTTCGTTGATGATTACGGAATCATCGACTGTACGAATACAAAATGACACTTGTTCGTGAATCGAAGAATCACTTGTTTTGTCAACCATAATCGAAAAATGTTCAGTCTTCTTGATTGAAGCCAATACCTTTCTCAACACAGACTTTCCCAGTAGATCAATGATCTCATTTTGAATATCATGGGACGTCCACTTATACCCTGAACGCCCTAACCAATCTTTTAAGTCAGGTACGTCATTCTTTCGGAGTTTCAGCAATTGAAAAAAATTTGAGTTTACATCTTCGTGCCCTCTAATTGCTAGTCCTTGTCGGCATAGAAATTGAACGGTAGTAAAAATTGTCTCAAGAACTAAACGGCCTTTCTTCATATCACTATTTAACTGTTCATTCCAATTGGGAGGCTACACTTTGGTAAGAAATAGAATTTAGTTTCAAAACACCTTCTTTATGCGTAAGCGTATTTTCATGACGACGGAATTTATCCAAAGCCTTTTTCCAGTTAGAAAATCCTACAGAAATAAATGCATCTTCTTTTTTTGAAGAAAATTGTAATAGATTTTTAGCATCTGCCTCTTTGCAGGTTTTGCAAAAAACTTTTTCGGAAGATGCTTCATATTCTATCCAAGAATATTTGATCAACCAGGACTTCTGAAATGATCTTCCCTTCCCGGATTGCTCAGGTTCAGGCTGTGAAAAGTTCTCGCCTGAAGACGACGAAGCAATTGACGACACAATAATTGCCGGATGTTGATTAGCAGTATCATCAACTTCAAACGTGGCTTTTTGATAACAAATTTATCCATTGCAACGATTAAGTCGGAATACTAAATACGTCTGCTGCATGCACTGAACGAAACATTGTACTTTGAATGACTGCGCCAGCGCCGTGGACTTTAGACATGGCGTCGTATAATGTCTCGAAGACTCAAAGCGACGTGACACGAGGATTCCAGGGGCTCCTGCCTCAGCCGTTTTGATATCGCTACAATCCTAGTCTGCCTGCCGGCGCTAGACTTTACTCGACAATTTGCGCAAACACTATCATGATTCACACCACTCGTTTTCAGTTATTCTGCTTTCTATAGTATTAGTTATTTGTTTTAGTTCATTACAGAATGTATTTTACAAAGTAACTATCGTCAAACAAGGAAAACATAGTTTTGTGATTTTACCAAGCATAATACATTTAAAAATTCTCTTAAATTATTGGGGGGGCGGAGCCCCCTCAAAATTTTTATTGAGGGGGCTCGAGCCCCCCCAAGCCCCATGGAGTCGGCGCCACTGTGTAGGAGTAACTACCTCCAAAGGTTTAAAATAAAGTTTTCCGAGCAGTAAAACTAAGTACCCAGATTAGTTCATTACTTAGCCACAAAACAAAATAATTAAAATCACGTATTTCATATTTACCTCAGCAATAATCATTAGTGATTGAAAAAAAAAAAAGATTAAAAAGATGGAGCTCGACTAATAATTCGTACTTTCTGAAATAACAACTATAAATAAATTGCTATAACTAAGCAATACCATAATATTAACCCTCTTATGGTCAACTATTTGATTCTATAACTAATTGCTGAGAAACAATAAATTTCTTTATCTGAATGTATGAATTCCGTCTACTAAATAAAAATTCACATAAAATTGAAAAGAAGTTCCTGTGAAGTACCATGCAAAGTAAACCTTGTGCATAATTGACATGTCGATTTACACAACCAGAATGTTTTATTTATGAACAACATTTAGAAAAAAAATGTTTTTTTTTTTTTTCTAAATTTGTTAGGAAAATATTTTTACAAATGTTTATTTGAAGAAAAAACAATGCAAAAACTAATTGAATTTGAGAGTAAACGTTTTAAGGGGCAGTTGCTAACATATTGTTCGTTGAGCCTGAGTGCCTCAAATAAGTTCGGAACCACTGTTTTCGAGTCTCAAAACGGAGTAAACAAGCGCAATTAGCAATTCCGTCTAATGTCCCCACGTGGTTGCAAAAAAAAAGGTTGACGACCAATGTTTGTTTTTTAGACGACACTCCTTTGACGATCTCATTAGTCCACCTTTCTCGCTAATGAGCAGTTACTCCCTTCCCAGTCGACCGCCTCGCCTGTTGTATCTGAAAAGTGCCGCATTTCCTTTTTGCGGCCTGTATGAAAGTCTAGCTTTTCGGTGGAGGTTACTATGGGTCAAAAAGTGTCGGTGTTGAATAGACATTGAATTGGTTCATTTAGGAAATGAAGCTTATGAACAACCTTGAATCAGGGGCGCCCCGATGGGGGGGGGGGTCACGGAAGCTCGCTATGACCTCCCAAAATATTTTTCTCATCGGCAATTTTCTCAGGCACATTTGGCGACTTTATTGCAATATTTAAATCCACGAATGCCTTTTTTTATTGAATGAATCTATGCGTCTTTTCCAGCATTTTAACATTCATCAAAAATTCAGAATTTCCGCCCTCTCAAAAACTGAAGATCGGGGCACCCCTGTGCTGACTTCTCAATATCAATGCCTTATCCTCTGGAGCTATGATTTCTAGATAATTGTTTTCTTAACTAATTTTGAAAATAAAAACTTATAAAAATTGTGTTTGTGTATAAATGTATATGTCCATTATACACATGATTTCATTTTGCATGGGAATTCACAGGAACACACCTGCTGTACTTCTTATCAACTTTTTGTGTTTTTTACAAATGAGACGGAATTCAGACTACTTTCATATGAACATATAAGAAATGAAGGATATAGGGCACTTACACGTCTTTCGTAAGAAATATTAAACTCTGCTTTCACAGATCTACATTCTGCGTCAGACCTTTATTGAATCTGGTTTGAAGGTACTTTCGAACTCAGATATTGTCGTAGAAAGGCTTTGAAAGAGCTTAAAAACTTCCAAACCGTTTCAGTCTTAATTTTAGGTTCTTAAAATTGTCATTGGTGCGAAAGATTATCCATATTATTTCGAATTTTGTAGCATTTAATGAAAAGAAAAACATAAAATCTGCACCAAATGAAATTTGTACTGTTTCCACGAAATTTTGAGCAATTGTGTCTAAGGATATAAAATAAAAAGCAAAAACTAAACTCTTTCCACAATCAATATATTCGATAAAAGAAAAATGTGATGAAAGGAATGAATTAAATTGAAATGTTTTCAGTTACATAAAATGTTATCGACTTCAGTTATCTCAAATTTAATAAAACTACGTAAAATAAGTAAGAAATCACACAAAACTGGTATAGCTGTAAAAAGCCATTGAAAGTTCTGCTAAAAACAGCAAGGAATGTATTTTTATTTTCTTCGAGAGAACATGATTAATTGTTCTTCTAAATATTTAAAGCCATATTTAACTTCAAAAAATCCAATTTTTTAAAAATATTATCGCTAAATGGATCATAACAGTGTAAGACGACCCAGTGGTAGGTGTAACGGTAAGTATACTTTATATACATTTAAACTAGAGAGGTGACTTTTTTGTAACGTTAGTGATGAAATGAGGTACATGTAACCCAAACATTATATTTCTTGTGAGCTCCAGAAAATTTCCAGGGGGGGACCCTTTATGCCCCCCCCCCCTTTTTTTTGTACCCATAACAAAATATTTGAATGCAAAAGTCCAATTCCTCTTAACTGTAATTCCCCCCGTTTTTTTTATTATTTGCACAAACAATCTCAAAAGCGGATAACATCCTCCCCCCCCCCTCTCCCCAAGAAACTTCCCTTCATTCGAAACTACGAAAAGAACGTCTAGCTTAGGTGGGAGAGACTACTTCCCTTTTTTTCCTAGAATGCAAAGAAACCATTCATTAACCTCGAGAATTTTAATAAACAAAGCCTCTTCCCCCATTTCTCCAAATCAAGTCAAACGACGAGCCTACTCAGCGGTGCGTATTACAGATTTTGCATGCTTTAGCACAGAGCATTTGAAAAGTAAATAGAAACTTGTCCAACCAACTGCATTGATTTACAAAAACAAACGTAGATTACGAATCGGAGTTTTCTCTTTTTTTTTTTTTTTCTTCTGGGACAGGTTTATCAGAGGATATTGAATGGTTGAACTTGAGAAACCAGAATGGACAAACCCGGTCGTTACTGTTCTTTGATATTTTTTTCTGATTTCACTCCATTTGGTGACTCAGTAACTCAGTTCCGAATGATTTACCATTAGGTCTATGAACTCTGCCCTAAATGATATAGGTGTGGGAAATTATAACAGAATAAGACTAATTTTTGCTTTGTGATCTTTTAAACCAAAAGCAATGCATAAAATTTATATCACTGTTGCTTTATCAAACTAGACATTTACACACTAGACCATCCGAGGATTTGAACAAAGCAACATTAATGCAAAACAAAAGCTGCAAATGTAGATTTTGTAGAGTGAGACACATTGAAACTCAAATTTGGAATGAAAGTTACAGACATCAGTTTTTTTTTTTTTTTTTTTTTAATTGATTGCGGTACTCTGTTCTCTCTGACTGCGGTACTCTCGGTACTAGTGTTTCAATAACTGTTCCCAGTAATACAGCTATTGAAAAACTACAGGGTGCGCCAGAGAAACTTACTTTTTTGAAAAAATTCCTGCGCGGTGAGTTGGCTGCGTAGAAGGCCGAGAGTGGGCGCATCTGGAGCGGGAAATCTCCAAGTTTTGTTTTCCCTTTAATTAGTCGCCATCATGCTATGGTCAAAAGAACAGCGCGTCTTTGCCGTCGAAAGCTACTTTTCGAACGGTCGCTCAGTTACTGCTACGCAACTTCCCAGCCTCGAAGAAATCAACATTAGGGACGTGTGGTTTCAGCAAGATGGAGCCACAACACACACAGCACGAGATTCAATGAATTTGTTGCGACAACATTTCCCCGACCACCTCATCTCTCTCAGAGGCGATCTGACATGGCCAGCATGCTCCCCAGATTTGGCGCCGTGCGATTTTTTTATGGGGCTATTTGAAATCCCTGGTTTATGTTGATCGACCACGCACAATAGCTCACCTCAAGAATAACATTCGCGACGAAATTGCCAACATACCAATTGATATGCTGCAAAGAGTGCTCACAAACTTTAAAAATCGTCTTAATCAGTGTATGCTCAATGGGGGTCATCATTTAACCGATGTCATTTTCAAGACTAAATGAAAAAAAAAATTGGGATATTGTATTCTCAAATAAAAAAAAGAATTAAAACAATAACTTAAGTAGTTTTATTTTTATTGACATTTCAAAAAAGTAAGTTTCTCTGGCGCACTCTGTAGCTGTTTATATATAACACATCATTTTTTTTTCCATCTCGTTATTCAGTTTGTCTACTCAAATTTTATCTTTATTTCTGTTCAGCCAGTAATTTATCTCGGAGAGAAATCTAAAATGTTATTATGTAAAAGTTCAAAGAAAAAAAATGTTGATGCACTTTTTTGGAAAAAAAACTATATTTTCTTTAACATATCGCTCAGCGGTAACAATACATTATATTACACCCCAAGGTGGCATATGTCAAACTCGACTTTAAGGCTCTTTCTTGCTACAGTACTAGCCCGAAGCAAGATTATTATTGATTATATTTATAAGCCCTTTTAATCTGGATAGGCTTCCTAAAGTTGCTTATGCCATTGTTTTGCCCTTTTCCCGAAAATTAGTCATCAAGTTGTAAGGATTTTGAAAAAAAGTTGGTTTCGATACTACTTTCTCTTCTGTAAATAAAATAAAATTTACAAACTTGAAGCATCCCGTTGATTGCCATAGCAACTGGGGTATTTATAGCATCTCCTGCAAATGCGGACGTTGCACAGAGGAGTATTTGAGTCAAAAACCTGGCCAAAATTATTTTACGTTGTTTATCGATTAGAAACTCACGAAGAAACAATACTATAAGTATTACTCAATGCGTAGTTTTGAGAAATTAGGAAAAGGGTGTTTGTTTAATACAAAACTAATCATCAAAAAATGAGTCGTCGTTTCTATCTTCGTCTTCTTTGTTGCTGCTTTCAATTCACGCGTAATGCATTTCAATAGGCATCAGAAGTCCCATGGTTTTAAAGGAAAATAGTTTGCTTCTCTTACGTGACTCCTGCATATAACTCATAATTAATGGTTAATGGAAGTATGTTTAATTCATTTCTGTTGAACATCAAGCTTTAAAATTTACACGATAAGATTTATCAATAACACCCGAAACGTTTTTTCAAAATTTGGCTGCTTCTTCTAACACATATCCAATTAGCAATACAAAACGTGATATGACTATAATATTGTGTATTAAAGTTTAGTGCACAATGAATGACGTTGTAGCTGTAAGAAAATTGCTGTAGCTGCATGTAGCTGTAAGAAAATTTTAGCATGTTAGCATGCATAAATGGGAAATTCATTCGCATTAATCAGGTAGCCATGCAGAGGACTTTCAAGGATCACTTTGAATCTATGCATCAAGATTTTATCACTAGTTTATGCAACTTAGAGGCTGCTTCAGGCATCAGGATCAGCGAAGAATCAGGGTGACGAAATTGAGCCATTCCGCGAAAAAGCCGCCATCTTGTCCCGTTCGTGACGCTTATGTATTTCATTGAAAATTAGTCATTTTAAAAGAGAAATTTTGTTGGTTAAGAAACTACAAACTGGTGTGGGATCTCATAGACGAAAACAAATTTGGGAATTATCTTTCAAAATTGCTACTTTTTAATGAAATATATGAGAGTCACGTGCGGGACCAAATGGCGGCTTTTGCTGGGAATGTCCCATTACCCTCATCAGGGCTTCTCAGTACGGTCCCACATGGAGAGACTGGTAATGAAAAAAGCGAGATTAAAACTTATTTTAATAAGTATATTACAAAGCTTGACAAATTTGAAGAGGGCCAGCACCAAAATCTGGTAAGGGGGAACAGTAATATAGAAAAGGGCTATGGTTTCTGAGCCTGCTGTTAAATTATTTATCAAAATGTACAATCATAGACAACTCAAAGATAACCGAAGTCTCAATTGATGTGTGTTTTTTATTTCATGCTTATTTTCCGCAAAAATAGTTTTTCTAAATTTTGTAGCTCGAGTTAGTGTTAAAGTTAAATGAATAAATATCTTTAATTATTTTAGTAGTCTAACACACATAAATTATTTTTTAATGACAGTTTCACTTAATTTGGTACAACTTTTTAAAAATATTAATACAACAAAACCTCTCTAAGCGGCCTTCCCTTCGTTCCGTTGAGTTTTGGCCGCTTAAAAGGATTTTCATTAAAATTTGATAGATAATTTCTATAATGTATAATATAAATAAATCTTACGCTTTTTTTTTTTAATGAAGCTTGATACTTTTCTAAAGGGAGCATGATATTTTATTTGATATTTTATAACATTGACCTGCTGAGATCTTCCATCGGGACGGTCTGCTCTCAGTCGACACTAATTATTAAACCACTCCAGCTGAGTTTTCATGCTAGAGCTATTCGGAATCTTTTATATTGGAGAACCTTTTCAACTATAGTCTGCATCCGATCCGTCTGGATCCGTCCCTCTCCGATTTACCGTTCTCCTATTGCACAGAACTTTCATTGAGCAGCTTGAGATTTATAAAAACACTCTTAAAGATTGTTGCAATTTAGATCACTGACCAACAAATGAACAAACTTGAATGAAGTTTTTACTCCAAAATTATACCGTTCGGGACGAGCGCCGTAAATGTACGACAGCGCGAGCTGCCCTACGTGGCCGACCGACGTAAATACACTGCTCGACATTGAAAATGCAACACCAAGAAGGAGTGGTCAGAAATTGATGAAATTTGGTAAAAAGACAGAGACAGCATGGAACAATAAGTGATATTTATTTCAAAATAAATAAGCAAAATTTGGAGCGAGGACGGTGTCGGCTCAGTAAGAAGTAGAACCACCGCTGACAGCGATGCACGAAGAAACACGTCTAGGCATGGAGTCAATAAGCCTGCGGATGGTGTCCTGAGGGATGGCACTTCATTCCCTTTCAACCATTTGCCACAGTTCGTCCTCTGAACGAGGCAGTGACAGGTTCTGTAAACGGCGTCCAGTCACGTCCCACACATGTTCGATTGGTGACAAGTCAGGAGAGTATGGTGGCCAGGAAAGCATCTGTACACCTCGTAGAGCATGTTGGCTGATTCGAGCACTGTGAGGCTGGGCGTTATCCTGTTGAAAAATTGCATTTGGCAGAACCTGAAGGTAGGGGATTGCCACCGGCCGCAGTACATTATCTACATATCGTTGGGCCGTCATAGTGCCCCGAATACGAACTAGAGGTGATACGGAATTGTATGCAATAGCGCCCCAAACCATTATGCCACGTTGTCGCGCTGTGGGGCGTTCCACAGTTACTGCCGGATTCGATCTTTCTCCACGTCGACGCCACACACGTATGCGATGACTATCGCTGGACAAACAGAAGCGGGATTCATCTGAGAACACTACGGTTTGCCATTCTGCCATCCACGTCGCTCTGGTCCGGCACCATTCCAAACGTTAGAGTCTGTGCTGTGAGGTCAATGGCAGTCTTTTTAGCGGGCGCCGTGATTGCAGGCCACGTGCAACCAGTCGACGGGAAATGGTTCTGGTCGACACAGGAACATCCAGGGTACCTTGCACGTGCTGCAGAATCGACGTACAAGTGACTTGCGGGTCCGCCACAGCTTGTCGGTGAATCCGTCGATCCAAGCGGTCTGACGTCACTCTGGCTGCACCTGCACCCCTCAATGTGGCTACATTTCCTCTTTCCAACCATCTCCGACACAGCCGATGCACAGTGCTTGCATCCATGTGGGTATCAGCTGCAATTTGACGTATGGACCAACCTCCCCTTCTCAGTCCGATCACCATACCCCTTTTAAAGTCGTCTATATGCTGGAAGTGTCTTCGTTGAGGACGGCGTGGCATTTCCTCCTATCACACGTATCCTTCGAGACAAAAACCAAATTTCTCCGATAATTAAGTCTGGCAGAAAAACCAGCATGAACATAGCCCACTTTTTAACCTTATTCGCTTATATCTTATTTCACGTGCGTCGGAGAGCTGCGCATTTCATATCATTTGCATAACTCAGTGACGTGCGTCTACGGTAAAATTTGCATGAATTTCTGACCACTCCTTCTTGGTGTTGCATTTTCAATGTCGAGCAGTATATATATATATATATATATATATATATATATATATATATATATATATATATATATATATATATATATATATATATATATATATATATATATATATATAAATATATATATATAAATATATATACAGGGTGTCCACTCCTATCGTGGACCAATAGCTAATTTCTTAACCGTTAGAGATAAGCATATAGTTCATTTGGGAAAAATTCTCTAAATTACGAAAGGAATTTTGGGTCTATTCAATGTTTTTCAAAAAATCAAATTTTGAAAAAGTTACGAAATTTAAATTTTTATACAGCCCCCCAGTCATATCAATCATATTTAGTAAAACATTCTTGACACTGTAATGTTTAAAACTAAAAAAAAAATCACTCTTCTACCACAAAAATTGACCGAGTTATGACGTTTTGAAAAATCAAGATTTTGAAGGATTTCGCATACGGTCCCTTCAGCGATCTCTCGATGACGTCATGAAATAATGCAAAATCTTGATTTTTCAAAACGTCATAACTCGGTCAATTTTTGTCGTAGAACAGTGATTTTTTTTTAGTTTTAAACGTTACAGTGTCAAGAATGTTTTACTAAATATGATTGATAGGACTGGGGGGCTGTATAAAAATCTAAATTTCGTAACTCTTTCAAAATTTGATTTTTTGAAAAACATTGAATAGAGCCAAAATTCCTTTCGTAATTTAGAGATTTTTTCCCAAATGAACTATATGCTTATCTCTAACGGTTAAGAAATTAGCTATTGGTCCACGATAGGAGTGGACACCCTGTATATATATAAATATATATATATATATATATATATAATATATATATATATATATATATATATATATATATATATATATATATATAATATATATATATATATATATATATATATATATATATATATGTTGTTTTTTTTTTTTTTTTGTGGCAGCTTAGTAGTAGAGGTGGCCACTTAAATAAGTTTTACGGTATTTACATGAATGCTCTTTTTGTATGATATTTTTCATGAATAAAATTCCAAAAAGGTAGATTGATAATTGTGCAAAATTAGGGATGCAGAGATTAATTGGCCATAAACGGTCACTTTGCCCATTATTTATAATCGGCCAAATACGACCGACTAAATATATATATTTTTTATTTTTATGTTTTAAGCATACCTTCAAAACGAAACTATAATGAATAACTTTGTTAATATTAAATAAATGTACTTTTCTGCAGTGGGGTAGCTAGGGGTTGGCAGGAGTGGCTCTTGCCAAAGGCGCAGCAACCAGCAGGGTGGCATTTTGACCTGCTAAAAAATTTTAGAAAAACAAATATATGTATACGGTTTTTTCAAATCCAAACAGACGAAAAACAAAAATTTGATAGACTACCCCTATCAGCGCAAACTGGGCCCCCACGCTACAACGCAAACCATGCAGAATGAGTAACTTTGTTTTGGTTGATTTTAGTTGGGTACACTGGTGTTAGCTTAAATGTATTTGGCAGGATATAATTTAGTTATATGGGGCCTGGAGTCTATATAATAGGCTGATCTGAAATCAGCCGGTTCTATCCACTTAAAAGCAAGAGAGAGAAGGAGAAACAAACCTTTTCTCTCTGCTTCTTTCTTGCCATTTTTTTCCACTATGTCACTTCAATTTATTAATTACTATTCTTCAGAAATAACGTTCAACGATTTCCAAAAAACGGCGAGCTTTAGTTGAAAACATTTCTTATGCAGATTTTTGGAACGTGATTCTAACGATTTTGTTTGTTTGAAAGGTCTTTTCTGGAACATTTTAAATACAAAGCATGGAAAGACTTATTTATAAAAAATAAACGGAGACCTAAAATAGTAAGCTTTCATTTTGCCTATATGCAAGGAGTCGTATTTATTGAGAAAATGTCAGATTAATTATGCTTTTTATATTTTCTTTGCTTTCCGAATTACAAAAGGAATTAATGCTTTGATTTTAATTTTAAATGCGAAAATTATGTTTATTACAAACATTCTTCTTGCTAGAACTTCTTGCTTTAGAACAAATTCTATTTAAAAAGAAAGCAATATGTTCAGAAATGAAATGCAAGAAATGTTTTGAGTTTATGGGAAATGATTAGGAAAGATGGGAACGCCCCGAACTAAAATTGTTGGAAAGAGAAAAGTTTCAAATTGTCTAATGAAATTCGAATTTTACCCAATAATACGAACAAGCACAGACATATCATGCACACACAAAATGAGAGAAAACACTGAGCATCGTTAAAAATGCTTAAAGAACGAATTTCAAATTTGTAATATTGTCTACAAATTTTCCCAATAAATAAATCAAAATTTTTGGAATAAGGAAATTTTGAGAGGTCACAGTGACTTCTTAAGTTCGCCACGGACGCTGGACCCCATAGCTACGCTAGTGGGCAATTCCATGCAAGTGTGGAAAAGCGTTGAAAAAATTAAACTCAAGCAATGTGACTGTTCTGCATATTGTTTGGTTTAGAAATGTTAGAAATTTCTTATTTATAACAGCTTTTTGTTAGGAATTTAGTTCTTTAGTTTTGGCAATACTGTGAAGTTGGTATTAGAGTATTTTATTTTTAGTGTAGCTAATGGTCAAACTTTCAACATTGATAAGTTTCAATTTTTTCCATTAGATAAATGTGACAAAGGAAGATTATAGTTTATTGCACTTTAAATTAATATTGTGAATTGATGAAACAAGTGTTTTCAATATAATTAAATAATTTATGTCAATTTCCAAAAGGCTCTGTTCTATGTAATGTAAGTTACCAAAAAACATATTGAAGTTTTTAAAGCAAATAAAGAAAGGGCAATACAATGTTAGCTATGTTATATTTTCTATCATATAAGTGTATACTAAGCAAACAACAGTACTATTCTTATGAATATTGTTAATTGCATGTTTTGTGCTACGGTCAAAACGTGTAACCTAAGTTACCCACATATGCAGATAACGTAAGTTACCTTAGTAGAACTTACATGCTTGTATAAAGCAGTGAGTAACCGCCTCTAAGCAAGGGCTAAGGCAGAAACATGCAATACATCGCCAACTCGTTCATTTCGATCCATGGACTGCAGTTTCGTGCTTATTATGCCCTCATCAGCATGGAATACGAAAGTAAACGAGTTGGAGGCAAAAATCCTCTTATAGAGCAAAGAGAGCCGAAAAAACTGGTAGCTAATGTGAAATTAGAATACCAGCGAGCGACCGCACATGGGAACGGTACAGCACATTTCTTAAAATGTCTCTGTCTCTTCTCTACTAATAATAAAGCTGAAGGTGGGTCTTTCTTTCCATCTGTCTGTCTGTTACGCGCGTAGCGCCGAAACCGTTCGGTCGATTTTCATGCCATTTGGCACAAAATTAGTTTGTAGCACGAGGTTTTGCACCTCGAAGCGATTTTTCGAAAATTCCATTTCGTTCTTTTTCTATTCGAATTCTTAGCGGAAATTCGATAATATAGGGAAGAAATATTTCATACACATTTTCAAGTCTTATGTCATTCGAAAGCTTGAAATTTTCTGCATAAAATGAAGTGGAAATGTGCTTTGGGACAATGCTTGGCGCGTTTTCAAAAAGTCACCAACTGGCACGTTTTTGCGTGTCTCGCGGACTTGAAAGCTCCGAGAGAAACTACGCAAAATAGTCAGGGTTACCACGCTTGGCGCGCCTGTCGCCCATTTAGCGAGAAAAGGGTACCTAATGCACAGATTAACCAAATATCGTATCAATTGCGATATTGCATCGTTCTTTTTAAAGTGTTTCATTTCGGAAAATGTATTGTTTTGTTTTTAAAGCTAGGAAAGAAAACTTTCTTCTTCTTTTAAACTTTGGTAAAATTTCTGTTGGTTTCTGTGAGCAACAAAATTGTTTTTATTTTCTCTTTTGGCTTATTTTTGTGCACCTCTCCTTGGGGTTGCATTCGAATGTCCCCAAGGGTGTGTTTTACCCCTTTTATGGGGTAAACAGTGTTTTCAATGCAGACAAATGTGATATGAATTGGCGCGATCACTTGGCGATATATCGCCAAGATTTTGGTCGCCAAGTGTTTGACGCCAATTTGGCGAATTTTTTTTTTTTTTTTTTTTTTTTTTTTGATTTTGGTTCAATTTGGCGCTATTGCCGATATTTTGCGAAAAATCCACTGAAGTAATGTTAAAATCGGCAATATTTAGGAGATTAATCATTGTAAAACATTTTTTTTTTTTGCATTGTTTCGTAGCAAACTAGGGATACAAATGTTTTAATTGTTATCTTGCTCACTCCAAGCACTATTTTAGAACTTAAGGCATCTACTAAGAAATTTACACGTAAAATTAAGAGGTGTGGAGCCCATATCAGATTTTTATATCATACTTTGAAGGAATTATAGTTGAATTATAACTAAAATATAGCATTTTTTCTGCTATATCAATTATTTTACAAATGAACTTTTAATTTTATACCACGGGCAAAGCCGTGCGGGTACCGCTAGTTTGTTAATAAAATTACAATTCAACCTCTATTATAAATTACATGTTTCTATTTGACTTTTAAGATATTAATTCTCTAAACACTATCACTGCATTCAAAATATTAAGGAGATAATGTACTATGAATTATTCAAAAATGACTTCTGTTATGATTTAAAGTTATCAAATTTGTTTTGAAAAAAACAAATGTAAAAATATTTTATCTCTTTCAATTGAAATATATTTTATTCTGCATTAAAATGCCACTGAACTCTACAGAACAGATGCGCTGTAGAAGGGGTATGAGAAAAGTCATGTGGATATTACAGATTCATAAATGAAAGTTACTCTTGATAGTATTGAAATATGTTAGAAAAAGCAAAATTTATCAAAAATATTTTCTGAAGATCCGTACATTGACAATGACCATTTAAGAACTAAAAATGAACAAACTGTAGGGTTTCATTTAGTTAAGTATTTTAAGAAAAATAAAGAAAAAACAGAGAAAAAAGCTAATGACTGGTGTGTGGTGAAGTACGAAAATACATTGTATCCTTGAGTTGTGACGATTATTGAAGAAAACAAGTTTAAAGTAAAAATAATGGCTGCTGTTGGAATCAATTAGAAATGGCCAGAAACGACAGATAAAATGTTATAAGAGAAAACATGATTCGAAAAAATAGAATTACCTGAACTTGTTAATACCAGCGGCCAGTATGCATTTA